>JACXGJ010012854.1:0-17227 GCA_016801105.1 Esox niger
ACCCCAACCCTCTCTGGCTCCACGTCTACCCCAACCCTCTCTGGCTCCACGTCTACCCCAACCCTCTCTGGCTCCACGTCTACCCCAACCCTCTCTGGCTCCACATTAAACCCCAACCCTCACTGGCTCCACATTAAACCCCAACACTCTCTGGCTCCATGTTAAACCCCAACACCCCCCGCCTCCATATTAAACCTCAACCCCCTCTGGCTCCATGTCTACACCCAATACTCTCATACTCGTCAACACCAACCCCTCACTATTTACTCCCCTTTGCTCGCACTTGTGTGTGTGTTTGTGTGTGTATGTGCTTCGGCATCTGTATCTATCTGTCTGATCCTGGATGTATGAAGGGGTGGGCTGGGTTTCTTGGGTCTAGTAATAGTTTGAGTTTCAGGGCGGCTGAACAGGGCATCCATTAGAGGCGGTTTGTCTGTTTGTGCAGCAGGGGTTCCTCACAGATCTTTTCCCTGAAGCCTTCCTCTAACCACGTTAGTCTGACCTGTGTGACCTGTCTGCGGTTAGCTTGACCTACAACCTCTCCAATTGTCTCCATGCTACAGCCTACAGACCCACTAACCTGTGTGTTGATATGAGTGAGGGGGCGAACTAATGATGATCTGTATTTATCTATCCCATGCCCAATTTACTAGATCTTACCCCCACTGGGTTTTTGTTTTTGTGCGTGTGTCATAATCTTTCACCCTTCTCACAGAAAGACAAATAGAAAAAGTCTGCATGGTGAGCATCTTGTAATGGAGCAAAGACTGAGAATTAAGGATTGTTTCTGTGGCTGTGGTACTGTGCATCAGTCCATCTACAGCCTCTTTCAGTACAGGCTTACATTAGAGCAACAATACAGCTATGCCTACATGTACAATAACAGCTGCTGTGTGTAAACCCTCCCTGTGCTCTTTGCCCTCTATTTTCCCTGACAGCCTTGCGACCATATTAAGATCTACTCCAGAGAAACAAGTCTGTTTCATCCATAAAGTCTCATTTGGGGTTATTAGCCTGAGTCGGGGGCTCGTTACTATAAACAGCTTAATGGCATTACTATTCTCAGGGCTTTTAAACCACAGAAATAATAGAATTAGAATTTATAGACCATACATTATCCTTCTATTCAACCTTCCTTGATGGGTGTCCTACCATATTTGATACATACAATCCAAAATGTGGGAACTTCAGTGGTCATGGGGTGCTATCATTGTTACACACAGTAGCTGTAGTCATTGTACAAAATGATCATAGTTACTATCTATGTTGTCTAATTAACTGCTTGCTGTAAGATTTCCCACATATGAAGGCAGACAAATATTAACTCCAAACCACACATTTTCTAAAAGCAAGATTGCTAAGCCACACGCATCTAAGGCTGACCTCACTATATTGCCCATTTAACTCTCATAGTGCCACTATTATAGCAGGTCTTTAAAATGACTGTTCGCTCAGTTAGTTATACCTAAGGCATGACAGGCATTAAAATGGGAAATCCAAACCAAACATGATATAATGATAGTTAGAATGCCAAGATTGCTAGCCGTAATCTAGTTAGCAGTTAAAGCTTTCTACAATAGCAAATACATTGACTTTGCTATCCCCCTTTCAGACGCTAGAGGGCTGAACTTTTAGTTGCCTCTCGAATTCAGCTGCCAGCTCAAAGCCGACCAAATGTTAAAATGTAGCAATTGCGGTGAAACGTGAGTTCTGATAATACACTTTCTTAATATGGGGTAAACAAATCTACAATTTAAGGTAAGCCAAGCAAGCTGGTTAAAAATAGAGCTAGCAGAATAGATTACTCTGTGAACTTGCTACGTTTTGTTAAGCAGCTAATGGAGTCGAAACTGGGCTTGCTTATAACTTTAGCGGATTGTAGCCACCATTTTCATATTTATATTTTTTAAGTATATTTTAGCAAATTATCGAATTTGTTAGTAACTATAGTAATTTGGATTACTAGCTATTCGGTCTTTAGAGGTCAATTACACTCCATGTCTGACTGTTGATTTCCTCCAAATGATGTCATTAAGGACTGAAGAATGCACAAATGCCTCACTATATACTTAAAGAGGATGGGTAAAACAGCAGACACGCGAGATTATAACTGGATCTAATACTTGTCTAAAAACACAATGAAGGAAGGAATGAAAGAGAAGAATGAAAGACAGAGGGATCAGGGGGAGAAAAAGAGGGAGCAAGGAAGAGAAAGATAACGATAAGCACCACTTAGGGTCTTTGATCAGGGTTCATTCATCTTAGACAAATGTGTTTGAGACAGTCTCCAGACTGAACACTCAGCTTGGACAATGTACACACCCAAGCATGCACGCACACACGGTCTCACTATCCCCCATCTGTTTTATAGTCTTAACAGTTACACAAAGACATTCGTCATTCATAACCTGGTTGTGTCACATCTCTGAAGAGCTCTTTGTATTGTTACGCTACATTTGTGTAACGGAACATTTCTCTGGGAGAGTATGATGTGGTGATTCATCTTCACTGTGTGTGACAGATGGATCAGGGGCCTCCCTACTCTGCTCTCTTCTCCCGCTCTACTCCTTTCAGCACTCTCATGTGCAGGAGTGGAAGGGTTAAGAATAAGCACACCCTCAAAGTAGCGGCCTGCTTAACCCCTGACCTCAGACTCAGCGAGAGTAAAATGGAGAGAGAAAGAGATGAACAGGGTGTGTTGACATTTGCTGTGGCGAAGTCTTGCAGAGCATGCTGGGGAAAGTCATGCTGAGATACATGTACATGTTCCTCTACCATGCATAGTATGTTGCAACTGTGTCACGAGTTTCCTGAGCTGTGGGCAGGTGTGAGTAGCCCTTAAGCCGGATGAAAAGCAGAAACACGACACCTTAACGAGAATCACTACAGCGGAAAGAGAGTAGAAGAGAGAGTAAGATGGGAGACCACCAACACTCCTGATGGAGATGCCCTCTCCAGCTCAGCCAATGCCGCCCACTAGCCTGGGCAGCAGGTCTTCTATGTGAGGGGGTCCAGCTGGAGGAGATTGAAGAGGCCAAACAAACTGTCAGAGATATGAGAAAACACACACACAGCTGCACTCGAACCCAGCACTAGACTACTCTGTTTAACTTAACCTCCTTCATCAACATGGACAGCTCAGGTCAGCCCATAGGTGTTCTTTAACCTGCACCGTAAAAGTTACTTTCTACTCAGCTGTTGTGTCTGTGTGTGTGTGTGTGTGTGTGTGTGTGTGTGTGTGTGTATGGGCAAGTGTGTGGGCATGTATGTGTTCACACACTGTTGCCCGGGGGCAGTTGTTGGGTGACATTGTACTTAGAATTACAAAAAAGTATTAATCCCATACTGGTCTTTAATACTGAGGTCAATCCAAGATGTATGCACTCTATATGCCTATTGGTCAGTCTACTATGGATGGCTGTAAGAAAAGAAAGATAACTGTGTAGGAAAAGAAATCCCCATGTTTTGGGCCTCAGTCACCCTTTTCTAATAAACAAAACTACCTAATTTGATGTCTGTGCCTTAACCCCATTAGGAGACTATTTCTGAAGTCTCCTAAAGTGTATATGTAAAGTAACCCTTTCATTTGTGTAGAAAGCACCTTGAATTTTTGGATGTTTAGCAGTGTTTCAGTAGTGCACATGAGAAACTCAACATACTTTCAGCCTCTGCCTTAACCCTTCATATTTAAATAAGAACTCAATTCAGGCAAAATTTTGTGGGTTGGGGGATTTGTTCATGGATATCTAAGCGTGGGGTGGTTAAAATATTTCCATTACTACAGGGATTAACATGAATTTGTTCCACTAGAAGGAGGAGCAACATCACTACTTTCTTGCTCTGCCTGAATTACTCCCTTGGGATAGGGGGCAAAAAGAAAATCTATAGCGATAGTTACCTTTAATTACACAATGAAATTATTGGGAACGTTAAGGATTTGTTTCTTCTCTAATACTCAAATTCACGAGAACAAATAATATGATGTTAAGGTAGGACCTCAGCCCTCATTTGAGGATATTTCTGTACATATTAGTTTCACCACTTATAAATGACAAAAATCGCCAAAGGTATCAGGACAGATTAACATAATGTAACTGTTTGGTCACATATCTTTTGCATGAAATTAATGTCCGAAATATGTTACCCATTGACAACTCCATATGGCGTTTTTTTTTTGTTTAGGCTTTGCCAGGCCTGTGTGGCAGCTATCTCCAGTTGTTTGTGTTAAAATGTTTTTGTTTTCATGTTTAACTGAATATAAATCTGGACAGACTTGGCAAGTCAAGAACTTTCCACTTTTTGAGCCAAAAACCTCCCTATTGCTATGATGATTTTATTGGGGTCACTGTCTGGCATTTGCTTGTACTTCAATAGGCATGTTTCTGTATTCTTCAGAATTCATCCTGCTGTTGTTATTACGAGTTGTATCATCAATGAATAGAAGTGGAACAGTTCTATTGGCAGCCATACATGCCTAAACCAAAAAAAACACCTCAACCATAGTTCACAGATGAAGTAGTATGCTGCCATGGATGTTAGATACTTCACTCTTGCCATCACTGTAGTCTTTTAAAAACATTTAAAAAATACCTTATTCTAGAACGCTGCAGGTTCTTCACAGTACTATTTAGCAGACTGTGAGGGCTAACTAAGTAGTGGTATGCGCCTTGTAGTGTAGCCTCTGTAATTTTGTCTCTGGTCTTCATTATGGTGAGCATTCCTCTGTCATCTACTGTCATAGATTTCTGAGCACAGCATTCTTTCCTTTTTTCAAAGTGGTTAGAAACTGTTATTTTTGTATGTCTAAGGTTTGGGCTGTAATTCTGATATATATTTGCCAAATGTTCAGTCTCACAATGGCTTCCTTGACTTTCATTGACACCTCATCAGTCCTCGTGTTGACAAACATCAATTACTCAAAATCTTGAATCAAGACAAGACATTGAGAGCTCCCTTAAGATGCGACAGAACACACACGACTTACCAGAAATACCTCAAACCAATTATCCTAATAGATTTGCTGCCATAAAAAAGGGTCCTATAAAGGTATAGTACTATGCATAAAATGTTGTCATTTCTAAATGATGAAACCGATATATAAAGAAACACACTCAAATCAAAACCTTTGGAGCCATAAGAAAAAAAGGCTTCTAATAGTATCACTCACTAAAACATTGCTGTATAGCTGAAGGACATTCTCTGACCAATGATTTTTTGCAGGCGCCAAACCTGCCACGACCAGAGCGAAACAAGGTAACCCTGTCTGAGATACACCCATTTGCCCCGGCATCACTGAGCCAATGGGCATCACCATCCGCAGGACTCGGGACACTGTCGGCATGCTGAACTTATATTGTGCTGTTTATTTTCAACTCAATGTCTTTCATTGTCTAGCAGCCAATGGCATTATCCTAGTCATATTATAAGCTCATGCTAGTTGCATCTTTAGATGGCACTCTTTTTAAATTAAAATGTTACCATTTCTATGTCTGTATATAAAACCACTTGCTTGTGCTGCACATTTTAGGATGGTGTTACAATGCAATTACTGTGCTAGACCTTCACACAAAGCAACAAACCCAAACACAAATCCACCTTCTAAAGTAAAAGCATGTGCTATATGTCTTTGTAGAAGGAACATAAACATGACAACAGATTGAGTTATATCAAATTTTCTTTGAATGTATTTTAGTTCTGTAATAATTTCCTTATTTGCATTAGAACAGAAAAAGTAACAAGTAATTTATTACAACCTTGTGAAACAGTGTCTTCAAAAGGAAATTACATGAGACAGGAAAGCAAAAAAACAACCAAGAATGTGTCATCTTACAACCTAACAACAAAACGAGACCAAATCTCTAGACCAATAAATACTATAAACAATACAGTAAAGCACTAACACTTCACAAATGACCACTTCTCAGCATATTGCTAATCTCGTTCAGGAACGCACACCTGCTGGCTGACACAACAGCATGCCGGCCTGCACACATGCACACACATGCACACACACACACACACACACACACAAAACCACACACACGCTCAAAACTAATAGGAACACTTCAATTCCTATGTTTGTGCAAAAAACAAGGCCATCACCAGGTAATGCACCCACTCACTCTCACTGGAAATAAAACAATATCTAGGAAAAAATAAACATGTAAAGCCTACGAGGAGGAGGAACAGGACAACAGTGTATTTTTCACTCCCTTCTAATGGCTTGAGTGGATGGCTAAAAACACAGATGAGACAGACAGAGAAGCATAGAGTGAGTGAGACAGAGAAACAGAGAGGCAGATAGAGAGGCATAGAGTCGCTCATGGAGGCAAAACTGACTGTAGATGGAGTGTTGATCATTCAGCTTGTGGTAGAGTGTTGATTGATTGGTTTGCTCAGAGAAACAGGGAATGTTTATTGGTCAGTTCAGAGAAACAGGGAATGTTTATTGGTCAGTTCAGAGAAACAGAAAATGTTAATCGTCCACTTCTGAGAAATGGATAGTGTTTTTTTGGTCAGATTGGGGTAAATGGGGGGGGGGGCAGTAAAAGCTGCATGATGAAGCAAGTACTCAAATGCAATGTGAGTGTGTACAGGTCTTTTGCCCCACCACTGCTTCTAAGCAAGCTCTGTGTGTGTGTGTGTGTGTGTGTGTGTGTGTGTGTGTGTGTGTGTCAAAGGTCTTCGTCCCTGTCAGCATGGATAAACTGTATCTTTGTTGTGCTCTGCCTGTGGCCACTGCAGCCCCTCTCAGCCGACATTAACTCATGGCAGCACTGTGTTGAGGTGAGCTGACACACACACACACACACACACACACACACACACACACACACACACACACAAACAGATTAGAAACATAGTTATGTATGTTGAGTTGACAGGGAAACAGATAGAACTCAAACTATATTTAAACAGGGATGAAGCTCATAATGTGGTAGGTGATGGTACCATCTTTCTTTCTGTCACTCCAGTGAGAGTGATTATCCATCAGGTTCCGCTAAAATAATAACTTCCTTCCAGATTGGACCCAGTCACAGAGGGTGGAAATGAAATGCTCCTTATCCAATCAAAGCACAGGGACAGACACAGTTGGCCAACTGAATGTCTTCACACATCAAAGGACAAAATCTCCCATAAATACACACCCAGCCACTAATATAGTCTTTCTGTTACGTCTGTAGTCCAATCAGGTGGGCTCACACCACTCTGGGACTCCTCCCCTATTCTGTGTGTGAAGGGTGAGATAATGGGGAGGAGACATGGAGGCAGGGTAGCGGTGGTACTCTCTAAAGGGTGGGCTGGGGTGTTGGGGTGTCTGGTAAGGTCTGGAGCTCTGGGTTTGATAGGGGCTGTGAGAGAGAGAGTCTCCCAGAGGAGGAGATCCCTGGTGGGCTATGGAGCTCAGCTGAGAGTTCTGGGGACTAGAGCAATAGGGCTGGTGAGAGAAAGTGTTGTAGGGTTCAGTAGGGGTCATGGCAGGAGTCAAAGGGCAGCTGTAGGACCAGGATGTACAGCTGAGGTCATCCAGTCTGGGTTCTGAGCCAGCGAACATACACGGCTGTCGCACCCCCGCCTCTGGCCTGTAGGCGGAGTCAGAGAGGCCAGTGTGAGGGGGATGGACGGAGGGATGGAGAGGGGGAGGGGGGTAAGCAGGCGTGTGATAGTAAGACTCATCATCACTGGGCGAACTGTCAATATAGGGCTTTCTGTACAGGTGATGCTCCTCAGGCGGACAGCCGTCATCTGCTGCAGATAGAGAACAGAGATAGAGGAGAAGAGGAAGGCAGAAGAGCTGTAACATTCAGCACCACAGAAAAAGAAGGACTGGTCTTCCTTGCAAAAATGATCTTAGAAACAAAACACGACAAAGACAGGCAAAACCAACAGCTCCAGTGTCAATAGTGACGTAGTGAACAAATGCAGTGCAGCCTACCTTTCCTCTTGTTGCAGTGGTACATCTGCGCGTGTTGTGGGTCTGGCTGAGGGAGCGAGTAGTGGGCTGGAGTGGAAGCCACAAGGTCCTTTGTGGTGCTGGTGACCCCATTCTCACAGGAATAGGGGTTCAAGCCGCCCCTTGCTTCCCCCCCAAATAGACTCACAGTAGGACACACCCTCTGACGCACTGAGCTACGAGGAACCACTGGATACTCTTTACTGAAAGAGAGAAAGGGTTGTGGGGTTGTTAGAACGTATATTAATATGCAACGTATGTTCCTCATGATCCCCTTCGTTTTGGTTAATAAATAAAAAACTATTCATCACAACACCAAACAACGTAAGCAGACAAGGACAACAGCTGTATACACGGGTCCAGATCCAGTGGACTGAATTAACATCTGAACTATCCCGATATTAGCCATGTCTTAAATAAGGCCAAATCCTGCAGCTCTGACATTGACTGGGGTGTGTCTGGGGAGCAACTAAAGCACTGTCAACTATAGTTTTTAGTCTGCTTTGGGGACCCGAGAGGTGAAGAGGAGGACAGGATGACAGGATGAGGTGGCACACCGGCAAAAAAGGCAATAAATAGTCCAGATGAGATTAAATAAAGGTGTGGATTCAGTTGTAAAGCTGCAGGTTGTGACAGCATAGGTCTTAACCTTGTAATGTTCCATAAATGGTCACACATACTTTTAAAGGACCCATGCTCAGGTTTGGAGGCCAAGACAGTGGTACTTTAAGCCACAGAGTCAGTACCTGTCAGGTTACATTGTTTACATCAAACAGATATTTATTGGTGGGAATTCCATTCAAGAAACTCAATATTCCCATCGGCGGTGTGTTTTTTTCTCTCTGTCTTCCCCCTTTCTATTTCAGTCTCCTCCATACCTCTGTTGATCTACCTCTCTTTCCTTCTTTGACAGTATCTCTTACTCAAATTATACGGCCAATTATTGCCATGGGAAACATTTGTCTACATTGCCAAAGCAAGTGTAAAATAAGAAAAAGGGAAATTAACAATAACTAAATACTCATTACATTACATATACAAAAGTTTTAAAATAATACATTAAATTAAAATGTTATATTCGGTAAGTATGGTGTTTTAAGAATGGGAAAATAGTAAAATGGAACAGGAAAATAAATATTACCTTATATAATGGTTATGTTTACAAAGTTGTTTGTTCTCGACTAGTTGCCATTTTCTCAAGCAATGGGTCTTTACCTCTCTGTTTCTCTCTATCTATGAGCTTGTTGGACATCCCTTTACAAAATTGTGGTTATTAATATGGAGTTGACCCCACTTAACAGATATCACAGAAGCCTTCTGGGAAGGCTTTCCGCAAGGTTTATGAGTGTCTCTGTGGGAATTTGTGCCCACTCAGCCAAA
Organism: Esox niger; assembly: GCA_016801105.1. NCBI lineage: Eukaryota > Metazoa > Chordata > Actinopteri > Esociformes > Esocidae > Esox > Esox niger. The sequence continues at coordinate 9,335 of JACXGJ010012854.1, forward strand.
AGAGCACTGGCATTGGAAGAGAAGGCCTGGCTCACAATAGGGGTGTAGCGAAATACCGGTATTGATGATAACCGTGATATTAAAACAAATTATAATAATATCACTATCATGTTTATAATACACATGATAATATCATATTCACAAGGTGAAACTGAAGTTGTTTTTTTATACCTTATTCATGTCACCAACAGACAAACGATGCATGTGCTAAAACAAGGAGATTGGACCTTTGAACTGGCGTTGAATTCAACTCGTTAGCCCCACTAGAATCCGGAGAGACATCCGCAAAGACGCACCCTTTTCTAGCCTATTCACATGGAAAAAAGGAAGTTGTATTTTTTCCAAAACTTCTCTTGGTTTTTCTGTAGCTTATTCATGGACAAACGATGCATGTGCTTAAACTACGAGTCTGGGCCTATACACTAGCGTTTGAATGAACGCCTTTTCGTAGCCTATTCACAAAAATGTTTCGTATTTTTCTAAAAACTCCTCTGTGTTATGTCTTGTGGATCTTTTGTTTAACAGTTGCGTTTTCACTATACATTAAGTGTAATTTTTCATTTTGTATGCTTTTAATTTGTTACATGTACAGTTATGATTATAGACTCTCTCCACCTCCATACAATCATATTTTGTGTTATTGTGTTGCCAAAAAAGTGAGAAAAAAACACCTTAAACAAGGTGTTAGCACACCTTAAACATTGATAGCATTTTTTCCCTTCAAATTGTCCATAGATACCATGACAATATTGTTACTGTGATTTATTTTGCCCACGATAATCGTGTAGTGAAAATCTGATATCGTGAAAGCCCTGTCTCACAATCACTGTCCCAATTCATCCTAAAGCTGTTCAATAGGGTTGAGGTCAGGACTCTATGCAGACAATTCAAATTATTCCACAGCAACCTCATCAAACCATGTCTTCATGGAACCTCCTTTGTGCACAGGGGCACAGTCATGCTGGAAAAGGAAAGGTCCTTCCCCAAACTGTTGCCAAGAGTTGGAAGCATCAAATTGTCTAAAATGTATTTGTATCCTGTAGAATTAAGATAATCATGGAATTGACAAACATTTCTCAAATCCTGAAACGTTACCCCAGGACATTATCTCTCCTCCACCAAACTTTACAGTCGGCGCTATGCATTCCGGTAGGAAGTGTTCTCCTGGCATCCACCACACCCAGATTGGTCCACCAGACTGCCAGAGAGTTAAGCATGATTCATCACTCCAGAGAACATGTTTCCACTGTTCCAGAGTCCAATGTCAGAGTGTTTTACACCACTCTGGCCGACGCTTGGCATTGCGCATGTTGATTTGATGCTTGCCTACAGTTGCTCAGCCATGGAAACCCTATTCGTGAAGGTCCCAATGCATAGTTAGAGCAAAAATGTGAGGTGAGGTCTAATTCAGGGTCACAACGAGAAATACACTGAAATCTGGTTGAAATCCCTAGCAAAATGTAATGTGTCATTAGATTGGAAGCAAACATGTTTTCAAGGGAACTGTACTGTCGTTGTCCCATACTTGTATCTATTGAGACTGCCCTGGAAAATTCCTTACGCAAAGAAATACTGGTTTCATCGGCATGATGCGGAAATTACGCAGTTAAGAGCATGAGTTGTGAATGATTGCATAAGCAAAAAACATTTTCAGAAGCTCATCAGCGGAGTCTATATCCCCAGGGGATGCTATGCATTATATGACCCTAAACAACCGATTAAGCAAAATAATAGCGTGTCTGGTTGATAGTCCAAAAACTGGAATCCAACAAATAGCCTACTAAATCAGCGAGTAGATTAACCAACTTTGTAGAAATTATTTGGAAAATTACTTCATTTGAAGATGAAGCAGAATAACCTGCTGGCTTCAGCGCAACCACACAGCCACTTGGTTCTTAAATACTATGAATTTTAGGAACTTCTGGTGAATTTCTGCCCCTTACGCTGTGGTAAATCCATAAGATCAGGTGTTGGTAAACACTTTGACAGAATGTGTTTTTTTCTTCAAAAGATAAAGTGGAATTTTGTTTTAGATAAGACAATTAATTTGGTACATCTATAGTTAGCTATGCCAGTTAAGCCCCTGTCACAATGTGTAACATTGTGGGTTTAATGGACCAGGCGTAGGCAGAGGTAGCGGTCGGTGTGCTCTTTTTATTATATAAAACACAAAACAACAGAACAGAAAAACACCGAGCACTTGACGAATGAAAAGTATAAAGTAAATCACAAACTGGAACATAGACTCGCCACACCGTCAGGACACACGGCAACATGGAACAATGACTGACAAATGAGTGGAGCAGAGGAGAAGCATGTAAACACATACTAATGACCTAATTGGGACCTTGTGTGAGAGACAATTGGAGACAAGACAATTGAAGGGGACCGGGATGAGTTCATGGCAAGTGGAAAGATGGAGAATGCGGGAGATGGCGGAGCAGTCCGTCACCTCACCGTCCCAGCCCCGAGCACGCTGCCTGCTAGCTATCGCTACAAAGAGGGAAACATTTATTCATGGATTTCAGAGATCGTTGGCGTCACGGTTTAAGTGCTGAATGCATGATAAATCATTGACTTGGCATCGTGTTGATACGTAATACTTTTTAGTAGTGAAGTCACTCAAATAATAAATCCTTGTTAATAACTGCAGACTGATGTTGTTCCTATATGTTTACCCTGCCATTGGCATTGCCCACAGGTAGTTTGTGTGGTTTATCTCTTTGTGTCTGAGCTGCTCGAAGACGCTTCCAAGCAGAGTGCGAATTATACATAAAAAATTGGGGGTCAACTTTTTCCTACAGGGCGTAAAGGGAACCCAGTGCAGGTGCGTGCTTCAGGGAACAGAGGTCTCACAACCCTTACAGTATCTAGCTTGTTTTACGTAATGTCTGTAGATGATGATGAATCCAATCCATTACACAAGCTCATGGGGCTCGTTCCTGACAACAGCATGTAGTCAGGGTCACCAACAAAGTATCCTACAGCGAAACTGGCAGCAGATCAGACCTACACACACACTACAAAAGTAGAGCATAATTTCTGCTCAAAGGCAGACCCACACCAAACAGAAGAACACAGATCCACACAAAACAGAACCAAAGACACTGTCAATATGCCAAAGAGGTAGTCAGATGTGTTACTACCACACAGCATCTAGGCCTGTGCCTGACTAACATTAATGGCATAGACCGTCCAACAATGTATCAACTGTTTCCTTACTTAGACTATTAGACTATTGTCAAGATAAATAAACAGCTCTCAAATTTGGCAGATTTTGGGGTGGTCTATGCCTTTAACTAGTAGCTAGGTTAATGTTTCAGTCTTCAAAGTAGCCTAATGCAAAAGATTTCATCAACTCAGTCTTTCCTTAAAGAATGGACCACAGAGGTTTGGGTTGACATTCCTAGGCTTTCCTCCCACTGCTATATTGATGTCAAAGTGTATATCTTCAACAACTAATCCTCCACTGCTCATGACTGAGCACAATTGCTAACACACATTAGATCATGTATTACATTCTATGTTGGTACTGAAATGCCACGCCAAAGGCACACCGTGAGAAATCTCGGAAAGATTTAACAGCGGCCGTTTTTGCCGCCCATAACCAATGGCAAAACTCAAGAACATGTTAACAATTTTCTGTTGTTACATTTCCATGCAGGGGACTCACTCGAGGGGAGAGAGCATCACAACACATCTTACCGGCACAAAAGCTGTCCAACTTTTCAGTCATACGTCTAATGTGTGTCGTTAATTACAGACATGGACATACTGTGTGTGCTATGTACATAAAGTCCACATTTCTGTGATTTGACGACCTTATATTGAAGGAAGGAACACATCTTGTGAGTTCAGGTTTTCCTGTTATTGTAGGGGACGCTTTCAGTAAATAAGCCACTGCAACGTTGAGAGTGAGGCAGGCAGACGAGACGCTCAACTGACATCAATAGAGGTGGAAAAAGTAAAGTAAAAGTACTCACAGTGTTCACCAGTTTTGGGAAGTTCCTAAGTTATAGCAAAATGACCAGAGAAACAGAGTTCATAACTAACCAATGAAAGTAAGTGGACATTTAACACTCTTCCTTTTTATATTATTGATCACTCGTTAGATTTGAACTCCCTTTACCTGGTTATTTATATCATAATTAGATACTTCCTTAAAGTGGTGAACACAGCCGAACCCAGTTGAGTATGTATTCTGTACTTGTTCCACCTTTGAACGTCAAGGTTAAGAAATGTTATGACCTAATTTAAGGGTGTCTGAAATCGTATTACCAGATTCTTCCAGGCAGGAGTAAAGGTAAATATACTGTAACATTTACAATTACCGGTAAGAATGATATATAAATGTGTCCACACCACGGACCTCTTGATTTTTACCTCTTTTGGGAGGCCCAGGTCTTAATTAGGGGGGTCAAACTCCCACTCCCATAATTTGAATCCTGCTTCCAAGGGTGCCAATAATTCTGGAGGTCACTGTACACACACTCACATACTGTGAGAGATAATAAACAACTCTAAAAATAACTCTAAGCAGCATGTCAGTTCAGATACTCTCTCTTTTCCCCTCTCTCATCGTCTCTAATATTCCAGCTAATTCTCTCGTTATTCCTCCTATCTTGACCTAGAGCAGTATAGGGACTCAAAAAATACCTCTAAAATCCTGCCTCATTATTCATTGATCAGCCATTCATTGTCTTTCCTCTTCTGTACTCCCCTCCTCCACCTCATCCTTGTCTCCTCTCCTAAGCAATACTCTCTGAGATGACTGTCTGATACAAACTGCACAAAACAGTCTGGTCCTTTCAAACAGACTGGTACACATATTTTACAGAAAGTTGAAGGGTTTGGGATAGAGGGAGAGCAATAGAAGGAGTCTGTACTCACCCCTGTATCTTAGCCATGCGATGCAGCTCCATATCGTCACTTCCTCTGAAGCCTTTAGCAAATGGGTTGTTCTCTATCTTCAGCTGGGTAATCTGACAGGGACACCAAACACTGCTTTAGATCACTAACCACCCTGCTCAGTATGGTGTGTTACTCAACTGGTAAGAAACATTTTAAATCGGGACCTGAACAGGGGTTGGTTCTGGATCACAACATTCCACAGACCATTTTTCTAAACCAGTATTCAAACTTTTTGGGACTGGGGACCCATGTTGCACAACTAAATTCAAAGTAGCATACAAGGAATTTTACCATGGCTGAACGAGTCTCAAGTTTGTGAAAGTAACATTAATAGCCCCATAGACATCGGTAGGTTTAAAGATGTCATCTGCATTTGGCATGCCACAACATTGTCTAACCCAGAACCTTTTTTATTGAATTTTGATTCACTGACAAACAGAGTTGAGACATCTGTTGAACAGAGTGGTAAAAAAAACATACAGTACATTTTGTGCTGTTGTATCGTACATTTAAATATGAAGACAATATGATGTAACAAGTTGTTGTATATCCCAAACAGTTGAGGCAAGTGTGATGTGTTTAACACAGTACATGTCTATTGTATGGCAACATTGGTTTGGGGGGAAATATGAATTATATGTCCAGTAGAAGCTCCCAGTTTACACAGATGGCAGGAGTTGCCCTAATGAGGACAGAATTACCTTACCGTTGGCCTCAACCTCTGAATCAGTAAAGATACATTTTCCGGATAAAAGCCATAGTGTTGCAGGAAAATTAAGACCAAAGGTCATTCTACTGATATAAGGAAAAGTGAAAAATACTGTCTGTGGTGCACCAACAATGACAAGAGGTCTACATAAAACTGGCAAAAATAAGTTGTTACTCAAATAGCACAATCTGAAACTATCTGAAAATATTTTTTTCTAAAACCTAAAGCAGAATGTGTGGCGCAAACCTAACACTGCACATGTCTCAAGCCAAACCATCACTTCTGTGAAATACATTGGCAGCATAATGCTGTGGGGATGCTTCTTCACAGCAAGTACATTTTAACAAGGCATTGTGTTTAAGAATTTTCCTATTTTTTACATATTTTCTTCCTTCAATAAAAAAAATGCTTTGTTAAAATGTCTTTGCTGTGAAGAAGCATTCCCACAGCATGATGTTGCCACAGTAGGCAAAAAACTAAAGCTTGGGAAGAAATTTATCATGACCATTATCCCACACAAGAAAATAGGTACAAGGACAAAACAACATTGGAGTGATTCAAGAACAAAAGATGAATGTCCTACAGTTTCTCAGTTAAAGCTCTGTGGCACTATTTGAAAAGTGTGCTCCACAGGCTTTGGTCAATCAACCGGAGCAACCTGGAGCAAATGTGCCAAAAACAGTGGGCCAAAATCACTCTGACACTTTGCAAAGCTCATACATACAGTGCTTACCAAAAGACTAGATGTTATTGCAGCGAGAGATGGCTCTACCCAGTATTTATTTGTGGGGGTTGAAATATACATTTGTTTCTAACAAATATTGTCCAACACAAATCAATTTTTGCAACCATATAATTATTGATTTTGAGTGACCGTGAAGAAAAATATCAAGCGGAAACAAATGTCAGTGCAACAATTGCAATTCAATAATATCAGCAAATTGTTATTGGGTTTGAAATCTTATGAAAGGCACTGTATTTTTCAACCAACTACTCAAAAATACACAATTGAGTAAATAGGGTGGGTTATTAGTAAGCTAACTTTTGTCAGTAAAACGGATAGAATAGTTATTATAGCACTTCATTGTTAGCGTTCACTGGTTGAAATAATCTGAGTGTGATGGAACTGTCTAGTGCATAACCGTTCAAGCCTATACCTGTTAATTTAGTTAAAGTCACTTTGCCACAAGGACCTAAGATGAAAAGAAGGTGGGGGGGTCATGAAGAAAGAAAAAAGAGTACTGCCCTGTGAAGCATAAACAAAGAGATGTAATCAAACAGGACATGTTGAATTAAGAACAATGACCGTGGGGAATAAGGCACTGATTCACATAGCTACTACAAAAACATATACCCACAAGAAAACCCATAAGGACACTGGCAGGCTTTGGCAATTCGTTTGAATATAAGTACAACAGGAGTTGGAAAATGTATGTTTGAAAAACTACTCAATAAAAAAAATATATAATTATGTGAAGAAACAGCAAAACTAAACTTTTGGTACCTTGTGGTTCTGGTAAGACGTCACAGCGATGAAAGCGGTCTCTGAGAACAGATGCGTGCAGAAGGCAGTGTTTTTCGAACCAAACCCATTGTGCTCATCTGCTTTGACGATGTGGAGGCGAGGCTGGTATTTATGCATGGAATTTAATATGATCTGCAATAATCAAAACCAAATACATGAATCAGTGTTGCAGCTCCATCCCACTCCCTAGGCCTATCCCTCTCCCTGGACTAAGCCAACTGAGTGGGGACGTTTTCCTTGGGTCAGGACCCATGCTATGCTGAAGACTTTTTCCAAATGTGTCCCTTTACCTCCAGATGTATGTTAGTCACGCCGTTGACTTTGGTTCATTTCTGGTAGCCATAAAAAGTATGAACTGATAATAGGCCTAGCAGATAGCAGATAACAATGCGTGTGTGTGTACATGTGTTCCTCAAGAGGGCTAATCCTAATTGGTGTGATGGTCCCACCAAGCATGGGTAAGCTAATGGCCCTTAATGTCCCTAATGTCATTATTGTGGTTACCGCTGTTCTAACAAAGCCACAGCAGACAGAATCCCTACCCACACACACAGACACACATACAGGTAGAGAGTTAGGGTACTGACATGTCCAAAGGGATCCAGATGGTTGTTGGTGAGTTTGAGTTTCTGGAAGGAGACAAGCTGACGGGTCCAGTGGTTTCCGGTGGCCGGCGAGTCAGGATGGAGATACAACCTCCCTGGCATGGCTGGCTCCGCCTTCCCTGTCACAGACCTGACCCCCCCCC
>JACXGJ010012855.1:0-15000 GCA_016801105.1 Esox niger
AGCATGCGCTCTACCACTGAGCTACATCCCCCTCCCTGCAGGCGCTGTCTATTGGCTAATCTGTGGAGTGCAGCACTGAGTACGGCCAGGATGAGGTCTATGGAGCTGAGCAGCCGCTCACGGTCCCTGGTGGTCTAGTGGTTAGGATTCGGCGCTCTCACCGCCGCGGCCCGGGTTCGATTCCCGGTCAGGGAAGTGCAGCATTTTCTTGAGACAAGTCTTGGTGTCAAGAAGGTATAGCATTACCTCAGTTTGAAGTGTAAGCATCTTTCACCAAGCCATTTTCTTAACCGGCACTCTCCAGTTTTGACAGCTGCCATTGTTGGAGACTTTGAGTAGACATGCCCTTTGCCAAGCTAGACACAGTTGCTGTAACATAATAACGCTGAATTAGCTATTGGTTGACTATAAATACGGGTTGGGCATCTGACGAGCGTTAACTGTTGGTAACACTTTAAAAGCTGGCATTCCTTTAATCATATTGAAATATAAGTTGGAAAGAAGTGTAATTTACAGCACAAATATGCTTCTGTCTCCCATCCCCTGCTTCATCCTGCTACTCCTGGTCAATTCTGTCTGTTCTGGTAAGTTATCAACCTTTAATTACCTTATAATAAAAGGACAGTCCAACAATTTAATAATTGTATATGAAGTAATATCATGTTGGATGCTTTAGACCTTTAAATGTATTTGCCAAGCAATTAGATTTATTTTGAGTTACTTTTTGAGAAATCAGTTAAAAAAGCCTTTTTCCTAGGCCGCGTAAGAGAAGCCAGACAAAAAGCGCAAATGTCTTTTACTGAGCGAGTGCCTGACTACCAATGGTTAAATAGCGTAGTGGTTACAGACGCCAATTGTCACACAGGAGACTGGGTATTGAATCTGTCTCAGAACAAAACCAATGAGGATTACTTGTTGATTTAGTAAAACTTCACAGGCTACAAGTTTCAGAAGCAACATATAGTAAATTAAAAGTCAAACTGTTTATTGTCATGTTGCATATAGTTACCTGAAACTATATCGAAAATAACTAGTTGACGGTCATTGTTTTCATTTTATATACTGTACAGCTATTCTGTTGTAATTGGTTTGTAATTTAAGGTTTTAATTGTATGTTTTTTATACGCAAATGGTAGATATGGCACATATGAACAGATCATTGGCCATTTCTCACAACAAAGCTGGCACTGGCCCATAGATAGCGGCTCTTGAATCCCCCTCTCTTGTTTACCACAATCACTTCCACTCACAGCCCGAAGGAACTAGGCTTGCCTAGTATTTCTTAGTTGTTTTCTAAAACCAAGTCAGTGTTAGAAACATTTATAGTTTCTATTTTCATATTCTAAAAAGGAACACATTTCTAGACTTTAAATTAATGATACAGTCATATATATTTTTATGTATACGGCTGTACCTTAATAAGATTGGTAGATGCCAGCTGCTAAAAGTATTAGAGTTTAATTTTAACATTATGCAGAATGGGAAAATTCAATTCAGAAATGGTGTAGAAATAAATGAAAAACAAAAATGGATTGTAGTCATACTTGATGTGATAAAAAAAATTTGTCGGTCGAGTTATGATTTTTACATCCAGCCCTAGGGCACATTTTGCCGCATACAGTCGTCTGATCCTGCATGCTTACATGTTAACGCTTAACAGATATCATTCTGGTCGGGCGGGGATTCAAACCATTTGGGCATGGGGCGTTTCCGATGGGTGTTGAGAAAAGTTCAACTTGAATGTGATTGAATTAACCTTCATCTAACCAAACCAGCAACACACATAATGTAGTACCAAAGTGCTATGATACACAGCAAGCGACAGCAATCAAAGAAGCAGATCAGTAAGTGTGGCTGATTAACATGTCACTCTGTGAGTTTGTTACCAATTGCAATGCAGGTTATGTTGCTTGGGTCACACAGTTTCAATACATGAATTTGGACGATGCTAATGATGTTCATTCCAGACTGGGACAAAGGTGAATAACAACTTATCATGAAAAATCACTGCATGGGCCTTCATTGCAGTGCCGGCTATAGCCTTTTGGGGGCCCTAATCAGTCGTAGGCATCCTAGTGGATGGGGTCCTCCAGAAGTCTGGGGCCCTCACAGTATTTGTTTTCCATGCAATACAATTTTCAGAATCTAACCTAATTTACTTAAAAATATATATTATACTCCGTAAAAACGCTGGAAAAGGCCTAAGAAATTCCTTTTTAAGGTTATAACTCAACGGAAATATTGCAATACATATTAACTTTAAAACGTAACTTTCAACTTAACAGAGTCGGCTATATTACATAAGGTATATTGTTAACAACAGTTATTAGGGCAGCCATAAGCCCATGACATGACGTTTAAAGATATTCACTAAATGCAAATGTTGGTATCATTGCCGTTATCTAACTTCATACTGAAAATATTTTGTTCTACTGATTTTAATGACTGCTATTCCAGCAGCCCAGACCAAAGAAATCAACTTTTAGTGCCACTCACTAGCTCATTTTGATCAGGAAAGACTCGTATGGGCAATGACAAGTGAGGTGAAGTCAGGAGTCATATCTGCTGAAGCAGTGTGCTTGGGCTTGCTGAATTTTAGTATTGGGTGACAGTCTTTTTGTAATTGGCCGCATGCTTGCACTGGAAGTGCCTCTGCAAATTGTACTCTTCAAAAACTGCGAGGTTAGCTTTACCTTTTAAGCAAGTTGATTTCCCTGTAACATCTGTAAATAAATATGTTCCTGTCCATTCTTTGCTAAATAGCCTACTTTTATTAAAATAATTTCCACAAATCGCTAGCATCAGTTGCGTACAGTATGAACAAATGATAACTTCTGCGCATGGATTGTGGTGCTGGTTCCTACGTATCATAGCAACGCAAATAACTCATACGTGTTTATGGTATAGCCATACTTATTACTGGGAGTGCCACGGGACATTTAATTTGAAATAAAATACGCAGCAATAAATAAAGTAACATCATCTGCAGACTTCAAGTATTTTGCGGGCCATATATAATGACCTTATCTTGCCTTTGCCTGTCCTAAACCACAACGAAATCTACAGAAAGTGAGGGGGTCTAAATACTGATATTTCATTTGATATATTTCTTAGGCAGAGTTTTGAGGAAGACCAAGGAGCGTGTGCGTAAAATCCAGTATGAGAAAGCGAAGAAGCAGGTGCTGATGCGTGCCGTCACCAGCCAAGAACCCATGGCCGAAGTGAGAGGTGGGACAATTCAACAATCCCTCGACCACTTCAACAGGCAAAATGATGAAACTTTTCTTCAGGTGAAGTATCACAGACACACGCGATTAGAGGATGGCTGATTTTCAGTCACATGCTTTTGGCTCTGTTTAGACCATACAGACATAGTGACGATGCTGTCAAACTTTGGCAGGCGGAGTCACCCTCAGCTCAATCATGAAATGCCACGTTTTAAAGTGAGTGGTGCAGCTGACATGGGTAACATGACATGGTGCTGAATATATTGGGGACCAGCCACTTTCAGCACCAGTGGTCAAAAGGGGGAACACCCCACCCCCTTCCTATTCTTACCTCCTCTCTCCAACTTTCTCACCCTCTGTCCCCTTTTTCTCCCATTTGGTCACCCTTTCTCACCCTTCTCCCCATCTCTTGAACCCTCACTCCCCATCTCTCACCCACTCCCCATCTCTCACCCTCTCTATACTCTCAGAGGTTTTTCGTGAATGAGGCCTATTGGGAGCGCCCCCATGGCCCAGTGTTTCTGTACATCTCGGGGGAAGGCCCAGTCTCTAAGTTTGACGTGTTGGCAGGTACACCATCCAGAGCTCGCTCTCAAAGAACTCCGAAATGAAAATGGAAATGCACGATAACTCTGTGTTCACAGTTATGCTTTGAATATGACACTGCTTTAGCCTGAGCATATCTTTCATTTTTTGTCTTGTTGAAACCTCAACCACCCAATGACACACACCCTATTTTCTCTGCTTCATTCCTACTCCCTGCTCCTCCTTGCTCCGTGTCGTCACCCTGCTCCTTTCCTCCTCACTGCTCCGTCTGTGACTGTAGGCCACCATGCAGTCATGGCTAAGGACCACAGGGCTCTGCTCGTCACTCTGGAGCATCGTTTCTATGGCGAGAGTATCAGCGAAGACGGTCTGAAAACGGAAAACCTGGGACACCTGTCCAGCCAGCAGGCGTGCGTAGCAGTGACAGGAGTAGGGAGGAAGTGAATGGTTAGGGAACATGGTGGATACTGGGTTCAAAAGCCTAAGGTTCTAATGAATTCCCCTGTACAGCTTTAAGACCTGGGATTTACAGAGAGCTGTTGGGTGGGCTCAAATTTCCCTGAGATTGAAGCAGAAGTATATTATGCATCAGCCAGTTTATGAGATACACCACCCGGTAACACACTGATGGATTGCTCCTACAGGACTGTCGTGTAGGCATGGTTTGCTATATAAAAGCGGTAGGTAGGATTTAATGTCCAAATTGTCCTTACAGTGGGTAAAAGGGTCCAGCTACGTGGTTTTGAATGTTTCATGATTGTCGATGGCAGGCATGCCAATACTAGTTGACATGCGATCGTAAACAGTTGGGGTTTTAGTTGAAAAGAAAAGTATTATATCAGTTTGCATGGCTGGCACATCACCCAGAGCTCAACCCGATAGAGCTTTGCAATTAAATGGTGCTTAATGTCAACATGGGCCAACAGTCCCTTGTAAAGTTTCCAACACTTTATTGGGGAAAAAAACCTGGCTGTAGTGGAGGCAGACGGGTCTGTCTCAGTACTATATCAGTGTACTTAAAAAACTGTCTACTGAGTGTATATTGTATTTATAAGGCACAAGGGGTTATGGCATTGAACAATGCTGAGAGCTGCTCTTCTGCACAACGCATTGTGGAGTGCCTAGATGCAGCAATTAGCTGTGGTATATTGGCAATACACTGCAAATCCTCGATATGCCTTACTGTTATTACAAAGTTAACAGTGCAGTTACTACAATAAAAGCATATGTGAAGTCACACTCGTGGTATATACCAGGGTATCATTTACCAACCAGAATTCGGTCGGCCGAAAGCCATTTCGTCCAACTAGAATATAAACCACCAGTTTATATTCTGCAAAATATATTTCAGTGAACACACTACATATCAGATTGTATGTGTGGAATCTTTGTAAGAAACCTTCTCCACTCTCTTGGTTTTCAGTCTGGCCGACATAGCAGAATTCCATCAGTACATCAGTAATCTCTTCGACCTCTCAGAGAAGAACACATGGATCAGCTTTGGAGGTTCCTATGCCGGGGCCTTGTCCGCCTGGCTCCGGGGAAAGGTACGGTGGAGATAATTTATCACAGGGAGATGTTCGAAATGTCCTCATCAGCTGTTCGTGCCCACTTATCAAACTGATTTCTACTGGCATAACAGTTAACATGCTTTAAGAAAGGCAGTGAAGGATGTTAAAGGACAGTAAAGGACTGCAAAGGATGGTGAAGGACAGCCAAGGACAGGGAAGGATGGTGAAGGACAGCAAAGGACAGGGAAGGATGGTGAAGGACAGCAAAGGACAGGGAAGGATGGTGAAGGACAGCAAAGGACAGGGAAGGATGGTGAAGGACAGCAAAGGACTGGGAAGGATGGTGAAGGACAGCAAAGGACAGGGAAGGATGGTGAAGGACAGCAAAGGACAGGGAAGGATGGTGAAGGACAGCAAAGGACTGGGAAGGATGGTGAAGGACAGCAAAGGACAGGGAAGGATGGTGAAGGACAGCAAAGGACTGGGAAGGATGGTGTCGGGCGGTGAAGGATGGTAATGGACAGTGAAGGACAGTGAAAGGCTGTAAAGAATGGTTTAAGGCAGTGTAGGACAGGGAAGTACGGTAAAGGATGGTGTAGGATGGTGAAGTACGGTTAAGGATGGTGTAGGAAGGTGAAGTACAGTTAAGGATGGTGTAGGAAGGTGAAGTACGGTAAAGGATGGTGTAGGAAGGTGAAGTACAGTTAAGGATGGTGTAGGAAGGTGAAGTACGGTAAAGGATGGTGTAGGACAGTGAAGGGCTGGGAAGGATAGTTTAAGACAGTGTAGGACAGTGAAGTACGGTAAAGGTTGGTGTAGGACGGTGAAAGACTGTGAACGATGGTGTAAATCAGCGTAGGACGTAAAGGACGGTGAGGGATGTTAGAGTAATGTGTGTTGCAAAGCAAGGGAGCTCTGGTGCCTGACACACTACATCATTAATAAATAACTCTGACTCTTGCGCTTCCAGTTTCCCCATCTGGTCTACGGATCAGTGGCCTCTTCGGCTCCTGTCAAAGCCACACTGGACTTTTCCGCCTACAACCAAGTACAACCTCTCCTCATCAGCATTTCCTGTAGTGGTAGTGGTGGTGGGGGAGCAGTAGATTTAGTAGAAAGTGTTAGTACAATTAGTAGAAATAGCAGTAGCGGTAATGTATGTAGTTGTAGAAGCAGCAATAGTTGTTGTGATAGTTGTGTAGTTGGTGTAGATGTACATAATAGTGTGGCAGTATTTGCCCTGTCAATAGCTCTCTTGATGTGTTGGTAGCATGCAAGATGTGTCGATAGCATGCTAGATGTGTTGATTGCATGTTAGATGTGTCAATAGTTGAACTGCCATACAACAGTAACATCCACTTTCTTCCAGGTGGTTGGTTTGAGCCTTGCAGACGTGGACGTTGGAGGTTCAGAAAAGGTTTAAGAATCTTTTAGGTGTGGTTGCTTGGAGATGTTGTGTCTGTGTGAGAGTGCGATTCAACCATCTCTCCCTCTTCCTCTCTCTTTCTTTTTGTCCCTCCCCTCCCTTTTATGTGTATCTCCTTTAGTGTGTGTCAGACATCCGGGAGGCCTTTGCAGCCGTGGAAGCTGCCCTGTTGTCTGGGAGCACAACAGAGGTAGAGAGGGACTTTTATTGTTGTAAGCCCCCAGTGGACCTTGAGGACCAGCTTGAGCTGTTGCAGAGCTTGGCTGACATTGTCATGGGAACCGTGCAGTACAACGAGGAGGGTGGAGTCATGACCATTGAGAAGCTCTGTGACATCATGACCAATGAAACAGAGGCCTACAAGGAGGAAACAAAGCCCTACGACCGATTGATCAAGCTGGTGCAGGTATACACACCCAAGCCTGAAGCCAGAAAGTCAAACCTATCCCTGTTTCTAGTCCAAGCCTGAAGCCAGAACGTCAAACCTATCCCTGTTTCTAGTCCAAGCCTGAAGCCAGGCTGTCAAACCTATCCCTGTTTCTAGTCCAAGCCTGAAGCCAGAACGTCAAACCTATCCCTGTTTCTAGTCCAAGCCTGAAGCCAGAAAGTCAAACCTATCCCTGTTTCTAGTCCAAGCCTGAAGACAGACGGTCATACCTATCACTGTTTCTAGCTGACCATATGTAACTGTCCTTGTGAAGATTCCTGGTCACCAATATTGATGAAAATGCGTTAATCGACTTGATTGGAGTTAAACAACACACTTGCCAAATTATTGATTGCTAACACTACTTATTGATCCATTTGTCTGTGTACACGAGAACCACTGGAATTCTACAGTATTTCAATGTAGTTTTATAAGTTTATTAAAATATATAATGTACACACACACACACACACACACACACAAATGGCTCCACATTGGTAATACATCAATTGACCAGCAGAGGGCTGCATTGCCGTGCCATTGGAAATCACCTTGATGTCCAATCTTGGCTGGCATAGAACTGTCCACTAAAACACTGTGTTGTGTGTGAGTGGGTGAGCGAGTGAATGTGTTTGTTCGTTAATTTATTTGCATGTGTGTGTTCTTTATTCATGTATTATAGATCTACCGGGCAACCAGCGGGGAGCCCTGTCTGGAGGTGTCCCATGAGAAAACCCTTGAGGACCTGAGGAACACAGATTTAGAGTCGGCCGGCAACAGTGAGAGAGCGTGGTACTACCAGGCCTGCACCGAATTTGGCTTCTGTGAGTACCACCACAGCACATCGAAAATCCTCACCATCCTCATCGTCATCCGAGGAGACCCAACGGCAGTCGGGCAGTTGAGAGCTTAGAGTTCTGTCAGGTTACCAGCCATGGCCCAGGGACCACTACTCTCTGAGCAGTACGGCCAATTTATCGTACTGTCCCATAACCTGCATAGGTCCCCGAAACCTGTAAACTTCCCATCTGAACCGCAGCTACTCGGCTCACACTACCGACACAGGATCTGACAAAACAAACTGGCATGCTCATTCAGTGTATGAAGGAATTCTGTTTCTCCGTCTCATTACGGTCGTTTTATTTTCTCTTTGTGCCAGTCCAGACTTGCGAGGACGCTAGCTGTCCCTTTTCCCGGACGCTGCCCCTGCATTCTCAGACTGACCTGTGCTCCGAGTTGTTCGACGTCCCACGACACAGCCTGCCGGGACGCATCGCCTTCACCAACAAGTACTACGGAGAAACCCACCCCCACACTGACCGGGTTCTGTATGTCAATGGTGAGGACCAACCACAGAGACAGTGGAAGAGCTTTACTATCAGGAATTAGATACACTTTATTAAAAGGAAGTGGCTCTACTGGATAAAAAAAGTAGCTCTACTATAAAAAAGTAGCACTAGTAGATACCCTCTACTATAAAGAAGTAGCACTCGTAGATACCATCTACTATAAAAATGTAGCTCTAGTAGATTAATCTATACTATTATGAAGTAGCACTAGTAGATACACTATACTATAAATACGTAGCACTAGTAGATACACTATACTATAAATACGTAGCTCTAGTAGATACACTCTACTATAAAGAAGTAGCACTAGTAGATACCCTATGCTGTAAGGAAAAAGTTACAGTGGATGCATTTTACTGAAAGGAATTAGAAACACCTGAAAAGAGGTTTCATCCAACTAATTAAACTATGTTTTTGTTCAAATTATCAGTGAATCAATCCAATAAATTAAAAGTTATTTTGTGACAGTCAATATATCGCCTTATCCATTCAATCCCTGCATCGGGACCTTTGTTAGGTGACATTGACCCATGGCACAAACTCAGTGTTCTGGAAGAGGACTTGGATAACGGGAGCAAAGCCTTGGCCGTTTTTATTAAGGGCACCGCCCACTGTGCCGACATGAGCTCAGAGAGGGCTGTGGACCGCCCCGCCCTGAAGATGGCACGCAAGGTAACACTGAACACGGGCACGCAACACTGAAGCAATGGTCAGAGTGTAACGCAGGCACACACACTGCAGGGTTCTAGAACCTCATCTGTCTCCCCTCCCTCTGTATTCCAGGCCATTCCAATGGTCAGAGTGTAACGCATGCACACACACTGCAGGGTTCTAGAACCTCATCTGTCTCCCCTCCCTCTGTATTCCTGGCCATTCCAATGGTCAGAGTGTAACGCAGGCACACACACTGCAGGGTTCTAGAACCTCATCTGTCTCCCCTCCCTCTGTATTCCAGGCCATTCCAATGGTCAGAGTGTAACGCAGGCACACACACCGCAGGGTTCTAGAACCTCATCTGTCTCCCCTTCCTCTGTATTCCAGGCCATTCCAATGGTCAGAGTGTAACGCAGGCACACACACTGCAGGGTTCTAGAACCTCATCTGTCTCCCCTTCCTCTGTATTCCAGGCCATTCCAATGGTCAGAGTGTAACGCATGCACACACACTGCAGGGTTCTAGAACCTCATCTGTCTCCCCTCCCAGGCCATTGAACGGCAGGTCGCCATGTGGTTGAAGGATGCCGCCTGGGAACTGAAGGGCTGATGGACCCTGCGACGGATCACCGGATCATATGACCGTCCCTGCGACGGATCACCGGATCATATGACCCTTCCCCACCATCGTCACTCTGCAAATCCAGCTGAGTCGATTTCGCCTCGACCACATCCCCCACATCCTTGTACCTCTGCGTTCAGATAACGCAGTTCTGTACCATCACCATAACAACAGCCGTGGTCTCTACAGCAGAGCTCTATACACTATATGTATCTGCATGTGGTAGCACATATCTGTGCTGGAGTGTGTGTGTATGTAGTATATATAACAAATGGTTTGCTTGTGTCTACACAGTGTTTGTCCACGCCTACATGCTTGTATCGGTGTGTCAAGGTTTGGAAGGTGAATTGAATGGTGCTCCGCACAATGTTCCTCTCTTCCTGTCTATTCTCATGATGATCACATGACCATTTGGAGTGGTCCTCTGAGGCAGTATTGTTCTTCTAGCTTTTATCTCGACAAAAAAATACAAATGATGGATTAATCCCATTGATATTATGCTGGTAATCTCTGGAAGATAAATCTTTTCATTATACAAGTGTGTCTGAACAGGCAACGCGTTTTTTATCGTTGCACACCAACATTTTGTAGGCCGGTGGCAGTTTTGGCTCGTGCTCTGGGGTCTTTGGCTGCTGAGGCATGTGGGTGGTTCACCTTTTCTTATTGTAACACTTGATAAAACTGCTGTGTGCCAAGAGCTGCAAGAAAAGTACTCTTGTGATATACTGTATATTACATCCTCCAAACCTCCCCGATATGTGACCTGAGGTGTGGCCGGTGAAGAGGGCTGTTTAGCCAATGACGGGTAAGATCCTAACTGTGATATCTGGACAACCTAAGACAGGCCCAGTCGTGCATCTGGTCACTTCGACAATATACACACCCCAGGTACATGTGTACGTAACCCAGAAACCGGATCTGTACTGAACAAATAGCACAATGACTAGAGCAAGAACATGTGGTGCTTTCCAGGTCTGGGGAGGTTGTCCAGTGTCACTCAGACAAATGCACTGGATTCCCCACTGCACACACTGTTACATTCTCACTGGAGACTGGTGCACCACCCACGTACCGATTCTTTTGTGTGGTTTTCATGGCGCGTGGGCCCTCACAACTCTCGGATTTAAAAGCAAGGGACGACACACCACTTATATAGTATCACATTTGTCCGTCTATATTTTGTGTCTTTGTGTGAATTTGTGTGATTAAGTGTGAAATTATGCATTAGAAAAATTTAAAAAAGGGAGAAAAAAGCATACCTTAAGTGTACTGCTTTATATGTATTTCGACCCACTGAGCAACAGATACTCATCGGGTGGTATTTTCTCCAGGATAAACATTTATTTTTGCCATAGATAGTTTTAGTTATTTTTTTAATAATAGTACTATTTTGTTTCTCGAGATAGTTTGCAGTAGTAATGTAGCTAACCAGGAGTCTCAGAACATGGAGTGCTCTATGGTTGTAAGGTGTTCTAAAGGGTTCTACGGTTTAAAGCCTGGCTGTAGACACATTTGAGAAAATGTCAAAATATAAGCTCCTGTCAAAATATATGCTTGATTGCTTTATAACTTGTGTGAGTCTTTTTTGTGTGTGTTTAATTGAATTGTGTTTAATTATGAGAGCTCATTGGATATTTCCTATGCATGTTTTGAAAAAGCATAAAATTTATGAATAAAGGTGTGCTGGTTATCTATTGTAAGTTTTCTGAGAGTTAATATGTTAAAGGTATGTTATAATGAAAGACACATTTTTGTATTCGGTTCTATAGTCCACTGTTAATACAGTCCCAGAAAAAGACACATCAGCAGTGACCATCCTAAATAGACAACTTTCAACAAAGTTAAAACTTACGATGATTAGTAATATCATGCAGATTACACTGAACAAATACATTAATACAACAATTTACAACAAGTTACACATTTATATTTTCTATAAGGGAAGCGAAATGCTCACTGACATTGAACAAAACATAAACAAATTTGAGCACAACATCTGAGTGGAATCAGATTGTGATTATGCAAAACGCCTTGAATCCTTAATGTTATCTCATGAAAAACTGGACCAACACCCAAAATATCCCACTCTTACTCCTTAATCTCAACAGGGGGCGCTAATGCCAAACACATCTATCCAGGAGTTAATGTTAAAATGCACGTTTGTGTGGTCTTCATGAATATGTATATATTACGGAAAATCATGTGTCAACCATCATTTGTCCAGGTGTTTATAACAAAGTTTTTCTTTGTGTCAGTCGCATTATACATGCGCTGCTCCACAGAACACAATGATATCTGTATCCCAGTTTACCAACCAATTGCGTACCCATGTGGATAATTGACAGTGCCGATTCATACCTTTACGTAGCAAAAAAGCTACATTGAAGAAGGTATAATAAAACACAATAACATATAATAACTAATTAAGCCTTGCCAGATTTCTGGGCTGCCGTGATTGCAACATGTAGCTGACTTCAGATGGCAATAACGGCAGTTGCTCTGGCTGAGAGCATCTGCTCAGCAACGCTAATTAAAATAAGTAATAATGAGTTTTAAAAAATGAGGCATAATGTCATTGGTAGGGTTTAAATGTTTAAACGGCAGTGTTAGAAATTGTTGGAGATGTGGTCCAAAATAGTGATTAAACTATTGGAGGTGTGGTTGAACGGAGCGGGAGATATCTGTGGTCTTGGGCTAACTGTGGGTTTAACCACTACTGGGCTTAACCACTCCTGTGTTGTGTGTATTAAGATTAGAGCATGTCCATGGTTATAAAAAAAACAAAAACGAAATGAAAGGCCTATATAAAACTGTTATTACAGAGCATTTTCAAATATGTTCAAATTCTGTTTCCTGCAACTGTAATACACCTTTACTGTGAATTACACTGTTCCGTATGGATCTGGCCCCTGGTTGAACAGTGATCACGTCCTTTCAACACAACCTCAAAAACATAAAACCTTCATCATCAACTACTCCTCAATAACCAGTACAATTTCATGCACACTCTTCAGTCGGAAATTCAGTTTTTGCCCGCCCTACAGACATGACATGTATGTCAAGAAACTCTAAAACGACTTATAATTCCTTTTAGCTTTAGAAATCAATAATCTGAGCACTGTTCTGATTACTGTACTTGTTAAGCAACAAATCTCATCTGTATAAACTACCATTCAAAATCTAGGGTCACTTCAAAATGTCCTTCTTTTTAAATGAAGGCAAATTTTTTGTCCATTAAAATAACATCAAATTGATCAGAAATACAGTGTAGACAATGTTAATGTTTGAACTACTATTGTAGCTGGAAATGGCAGATTCTTTTAATGAAATACCTACAGAGGCGTCCCAGATTGTCAGCAACCATCACACTTGTATTCCAATGGCACGTTGGGTTTGCAAATCCAAGTTAATCATTTTAAAAAGGCTAATTGATCAACAGAAAACTAAAGAAGCAATAAAACTGTCCTTCTTTAGACAAGTTGATAATCTGGAACATCAATAATTGTGGGTTTGATTATGTGCTAAAATCAACAGAAACAAAGAGCTTTATTCTGAAACTTTATTTTTGTTCTGAGAAATAAAGGCAATTCCATAAGAAAGATAAAGAAAATATTTTGGAGGAGTGCATGGCTTAGACCATGCTTGGCCATTTGCCAAGCATGGTTTAGGCAATGTGTTGGTCTGGGAGTGCTTTTGGGATGGTAAAGTGGGAGAATTTCTATATTTTCTTGAAATGTTATGGGTTGACTGACCTTCATGTCATCAAATAATGATGGACTGTCATTTCTATTTGCTTATTTGAGCTGTTCTTGCCATAATATGGACTACTACAGGACAGACATAATGATGGTCTTTTGTACACCAACACTACCAACCCAACCACGGATGCATTAGGAAGGAAAATAATTCCACAAATTAACTTTGAACAAGGCCCACCTGTTAATTAAAATGCATTCCATTTCAATTAAGAAGGGGACCTTGTTGATTAAGCCGGTTAAGAGAATGCCAAGAGTGTGCAAAGCTGTTATCAATGCAAATGGTGTCTACTTTAAAGAATAGATCATCTAAATGTATTTTGATTTGTTTAACACTTTTGGTAACTACAGGATTCCATGTGTTATTTAATAATGTTGATATGTTCACTATTATTCTACAATGTGGAAAATAGTAAAAAAAAGAAATACCTTTAAATTAATAGTTCTGTACGAATACTTGTTACTGTATACTGTATTTATATATTCACCTTATATAGTGAATACCTACCCTATCTGTAAGACCATATATTATTTAGTTTTTCTATATATGTATCACCACATTGTAATTTATTGGTATCATTTATTGATCTGACCTCTTTGCTTTTACCCTGATTGGATATCATTTCTTTTGAGTACTATGTGAATAGTTTTGGGTTATCTTGCACTGTCATACTTTGGCGCGATCATAATTGGAAATGAGAAGTGGTTCTAAATCAGCTTACCTGGTAAAATGAGATTCAATTAAAGATTTTTAAAACATATACTATACTAGTGTACATACTGTATGAAAACGATGCATAAAAATGAATAAGATCTACACACCTGGTTTGTTTTTTTAAATCACAGTATTTCTTTTACTCATAATCCTACCCTGTCTTCAGACAGAATAATTTGTGACCTGTATTAATGTCTCCCAGATGGCCCAGATATCTCCTTTGTAGCACCAAACACACCACCACAGTCTAGGTAGGAGACTTGACAGTGCTCGGAAGCCATCGGGAATGTAGATTGCCCAACATCACTCAGGTAGAAGGAAGACATCATTGTGCCCTAGTGACTCCTTTAGGTGGATTTGGTGCCTAGAAAGCTAATTGAGGTTGTCAGGTAGAAGTGAGACAGGGCTGTAGATGCAACTGGAAGATATGGTAAGAGAAGGGAATAGAAGGGACAGTGGCAGAAGTGACTTCTTGTAGCAACCTAATAACTAGCAAACTAACACATAGCAACCTTGTCAAGAAAGATTTCAACACCTGTTGTTTGGTTGGTACACAGACAAGTCTCTCACTTGAATTCCTGGCATGAGCTATTCACAGTAACAAGAATAAATGGAACAATGGACATTTAAATAATATTTAAATGAAGGATTGGGCTGCAGGGTTTAGAATAAAGGGTGGGACTAAAATCACATTTATTTTATAAAGCCCTTTATACATCAGAAGTTGTTACAAAATGCTTTCACAAAATACACGGCCTTAAACCCCAAG
>JACXGJ010012856.1:0-17222 GCA_016801105.1 Esox niger
GTAATATCTAAAAGGGAGGGGTCTTAACCTGTAAATACATAGAATACAGGGCAACCCCCGTGGTGGTAATATCTAAAAGGGAGGGGTCGTAACCTTCTGTAAATACATAGAATACAGGGCAACCCCGTGGTTGTAATATCTAAAAGGGAGGGGTCGTAACCTTCTGTAAATACATAGAATAGAGGGCAACCCCCGTGGTTGTAATATCTACAAGGAAGGGGTCTTAACCTGTAAATACATAGAATACAGGGCAACCCCTATGGTTGTAATATCTACAAGGGAGGGGTCTTAACCTGTAAATACATAGAATAGAGGGCAACCCTGTGGTTGTAATATCTAAAAGGGAGGGGTTGTAACCTTCTGTAAATAAATAAAATAGAGGGCAACCCCCGTGGTTGTAATATCTAAAAGGAAGGGGCTCGTAACCTTTTTTTAATTAAAACGAGAGTCGAGTACAAATATTTTTTCTTTGGGGAGGATGGCACATTCAAAAACAAATAATTCCTAGCAGTTGTCCCGCCTTCCTCCCCCAATAAATAATAAACTGTCCCAAATGGTCCCCAATCTTTCAATCAGAATTCCCATTCATATGGCCGGGAAGACAAGCTTTCAATCAGAATTCCCATTCATATGGCCGGGAAGACAAGCTTTCAATCAGAATTCCCATTCATATGGCCGGGAAGACAAGCTTTCAATCAGAATTCCCATTCATATGGCCGGGAAGACAAGCTTTCAATCAGAATTCCCATTCATATGGCCGGGAAGACAAGCTTTCAATCAGGATTCCCATTAATATGGTCGGGAAGACGAGTGACAATCTGGTGCCTCACTGTGGAGAAGGGATTTTTAGACCCTGGTACCAAAGATTAAAAGAAATGTCCTTCTTCCAATTATATGCTAATTATACCTAGTAACAAATAAATATTTGAAATTCAGTATTTTTTTCAAATATGTCTTTCAACTGTCTAATGTCATCCCAATAATGCAGTTACCTGAAATTATTAAGAAAAAGCGCTATCAGGTGGTTGTCTCTATGCAATAGTAACATTCGCCATTCAAAATACTCCTATGCGCTGTTTTTATATGGTTAGGTAGTGACATTGTCGGCTTCCTGTGTGTGAAATCCCATGGCGTGTCCACTCACCAAAAGTCAATAAGTAGAATTTATATAATTACAGAGAGACAAATATAATGCTTAAAGCAGCAATTGACAGCTGCCACTTTGGGGTTTTAACCTAAAATCACCAAAACGACCAGTTTTGCATATGAGAACATATTCTTTGTAGAATAATGATTATTTGAGGACCGCCATTGGCAAAAAAGCACCTACTTTTGCTTAGCTCCATAAAAGAAAACCTCAAACATGACATAATACAGAACAGATTGGGAGAGTACCAAGGCAGAACAAAATACATTTAAAAACAACCATTTAAAGCATAGGTATAACTGTTCATCGCTACACTGCACTGCAATAGAACAAGCTAATGTCAGATCCCGCCATACAAAAGAACTGGGCATAATACCTTGGGGATATGTATTATATCATGACAGGTGCATGTTTGTCGTAGCCATAGAGGTCAATACAGGGTACACTACTCGTTGAGGTGTGGCAATGCTGTCTCCACACAGACGCAGATCGTCAAGAAATTGGTTACTTTTGAGGGCCTAATGCAACCGTTTTCATCTCAATTTCAAATAATAAAAATTACAAACAAATCTGGTACCTGTTGATAGAGTTACAAGACTGTTAAAGAATGTAGAAGATACTAATGCAATAAATTAAAACTGATAATGTGTACAGAGTTTTACATTTTGTTCATGAAAGATGGATGATTATGAACCCTCATCCATTAATCACGTCAGTTTTTATTTTTGTAATTGTATTACCCAATGTTGACAAATAAATGATGAGCAAATTCGGCTTTATCACTTTAAATTACATTGATTTATAACAATCAGATGAACGTAATGTCATATGTTTATGTATTTTAAGATAAATGTTTTTTCAAATGAAAATTAAAACATTAGGTGTATGAGTAAAATGTAAAACAGTATGTGAATGATCATTTTGTTATTAGTGTAATATCCTGTTTTCAGGTCTCTCTAAAAAAGGCCTCAGGCAATTGCAGGTCATTAAAAACTCTGCTGTTCGAGTTTTAACAGAAAAGGAAGCTGAACATACAGTGAGGAGAACAAGTATTTGATACACTGCTGATTTAGCAGTTTTTCTTACTTACAAAGTATGTAAAGGTAATGTAATTTTAATCATAGGTACACTTCAACTGTGAGAGATGGAATCTAAAACAAAAATCCAGAAAATTAGGACCTTGAGATGCTACTTATGGAGCCACTCCTTAGTTGCCCTGGTTGTGTGTTTCGGGTCGTTATCATGCTGGAAGAACCAGCCACAACCTATCTTCAATGCTCTTACTGAGGGAAAGAGGTTGTTGGCCAAGATCTCACGATATATGGCCCCATCCATCCTCCCCTCAATACGGTGCAGTCGTCCTGTCCCCTTTGCAGAAAAGCATCCCCAAAGAATGACGTTTCCACCTCCATGCCGTTGGCCATTGTGGAGAGGTTGGAGTCTGTTTGATTGAGTGTGTGGACAGGTGTCTTTTATACAGGTAACGAGTTCAAACAGTTGCAGTTAATACAGGTAATGAGTGAAGAACAGGAGGGCTTCTCAAAGAAAAACTAACAGGTCTGTGAGAGCCGGAATTCTTACTGGTTGGTAGGTGATCCAATACTTATGTCATGCAATAAAATGCTAATTAAATATTTACAAATCATACAAGGAGATTTTCTGGGTTTTTGTTTTAGATTCCATCTCTCACAGTTGAAGTGTACCTATGGTAAAAATGACAGACCTCTACATACTTTGTAAGTAAGAAAACCTGCAACATCAGCAGTGTATCAAATACTTGTTCTCCCCACTGTATTACACAAATTCTAGGTCTCTGAACTGGCTTCCTGTATCACAGAACAGCCAGTCAGTCCTGCTTTTCTGGTCCACAAGCATCAACAACCTGGAGCAAATCTGCCAAGGAGGTTTTCTACAGTTTTAATGCTAGTGTCATTGGGGGAATATATAGGATAGAACTACTACTAATCGTTCTTTTATTCTACATTGCAAATTGAACTGTCTGAAAAGGCCAATTTAATTCCTTGATTGCGTTGAGACATGATCATATAATGTATTATATTTTATTTGTAGAAATGCTTGAAAACATTGGTGGTGTAAAATGTGTCCGGATCAAACAAAAAGCATTTCATACTAAACCTCAGCTGCACACGAAAAGAGTTCTTCACTGCCTGTCTAACAACAGTATGAATTCCACTGAAAACAATTCCTACAGAGTGAAAGGATTTAACAAAAATTGTAAAATATCACACAATCCCACTTGTTAATCCGCTTTCAACAGGACCGTCTAGGGCACTTTAAAGCAGGGCACTGAAATTACTGTCAGACTGGAAAAATAGCTTGGAGTACAATCATACCTGTTAAATCAACTTCTGACGTTGACAATTTAGGTTCTTACAATCTTATTTCAAGTGTAACCTTTTTATTATTTATGGAAATTCAAAGATGAGGACTGAGGACCAAGAGCCAGTCATTGGCCACTAAAAATGTAGATATCTGAGTGTCTGCCAGACTGATGCATGCGAGAGATGAATTTCATTCGCAGTCAGTCGGCGGAATCATGTATTTTAAATTAAGCAAAAGGTACATCAAAATGACAGTTCGACCTAAAATCATGGTGTGATATTTCAGTCTCTTTGGATCCATTTACTTTCATATAAAGTTCAAACCAAACCAACAGTGTTTCACATGCTATGGCTATTTCGACCTGAAATGCTTAAGGGTGTAAAAGACTATTATGACATAAATGTGCAAAAATGTACAGGTTTTGAGTGAAGAACAGAAGGGTTAGAATTTAAGAGACCACTGCAAATTGAACACTTCTGTTCCTCACTCAAAACTTTCCTTTTCAACTTTCTGGGAAAAAAAGGTGCAGTTGTTTCTTAATTTTTATTCAGGGAACACAAAAATCACAAATTGGGTCTCGTTAAACTTAATATATTGAAGATCAAAATCCTTACAGTAGTTCGTTGCGAACCAAATTACCTAACGGAAATCATGAAATCATAGGTTTGAACTCATAATGTTACTCAGTAGTGTGTATGGTCATGTGCCTGAATGAACTCCCGACAACATCTGGGCTCCTAAAGAGACGCAGTTTTCCTGAAGGATCTGCTCCCAGACCTGGATCAGGGCATCAGTGAGCTCTTGGACAGTCTGTCCGCTACTTGGTGGCGTCCGATGCACCGATACATAACGTCCCAGAGGTTCTGAATTGAATTCAGGTCTGGGGAACGTGAGGGCCAGTCAATGGCATCAATGCCTTCTTCATCCAGGAACTGCCTACAGACTCTGGCCACATGAGGCCAGGCATTGTCTGTGTGACCCTCTGAGGATATGCCTGGTCTGGGGAGACTGTCATTTACCCATCGGGAAAGCTACATAGGTTCTATAACTCATTATCAAAATACAAAATGATCTGCACATTCATCAAAAACAATTGTATACGTTACTTTTCGCACTCACAGAATGTATTGCCGTAGACCTGTAAGTATAGCTGTAAACTTTCTTAGTGTTTCTTCGGCGTTCACTATATTAAATAATATTTAGTAGCACAAGCCTAAAAAAGGATAAGTGTCTTTTCTATCCACTTCTTAATCCTGTCAAAAACATGCTCTACCAGCTCGTTGAGAAAACAGTTAAATGGTTAACAAGGAGTCAAGTGGAGGCCACAAATCTTCAAGAATGCTTAATGACTTAAAGGTCATGACAAAAGACAGCCAACACCTTCATGTGCTAGTTTATGCATGTTAAGAAGATCATGCTTTGTGCTTTGGAACTAGAAGTATTCTTACGATAGATGGCCGTAGGGTCCAGGTACACCTGATTGGTGCAAGCTCACTGCAGAAGTGAGAAAGCTTGGTTTTCCTTGACATACCATTCACTTGAATGAGCAAGTTTGTCCACACTTTTGGCAGGTTCTGTACATGTGGCATGTTTTATACTCCCCATACCTGAACCGTATCTGAGAACACAGTTTATACCAGAGTTTGGTTATTGGTAGATAATCCTCTGTATTTATACGTTTCCACAAACGCATTCCAGAAGTAGATTTTAACTGTTGTTGGTTTTTTGAATGGTTAAACGACATGTTGACTCGACTTGTGAATTAACCCTCTTATTGGCCATGATGTCCAAACATATGTGCTCCAACTATATGTGCTGCGTACTTCAGTGCAGTGATTGACCTAAGATGAACTGGGCACTACTAGATATTTCTATTTACAATAAAACGGGAAACTTTAACTGATTGAAGTCTTGATTGCAGAAGAATGTACGGTATTTGGTTTGGCACATGTCAAAAAGATTTGGAGCAGCCAAATTGTCTAGGAATGACATGATTTGTTGAATATAACTCACCTATGTGAAATTAAAGTGTCTCAATCTCAGATTAAAAACACCTATTTCTGAAAGTCCTCAGAGTATGACAGAGGCATAATCAATCTTACCATTAAGCCCAATGATCTTATAAATCCAGGAGAAAGCTCTGAAAAGCACCAGTCTGGGTCAAGCTATAAAAGAAATATCCCAAACTTCAGACTTCCCTAGTGGGGGGATATAAAATACCTTATAAAAATATATTTCCCAACCACAACTCCCCCTAGAGCAATATGTCAACCAACTTGATAACTAATTCATTGAGCAGGATGTACTTACTACTACAGAGCTACAACCTAGCTTCTTAAAAGGAATGAATTTACCGTCACCCTGGTTAAGTGTGTCAGCTGAATTATTAAAATATGAAACGCTATAAAATGAAACCAAGTAAACAAGTAGGTGGTCAGAGAAGCCAAAAGGTCAAAGGTAACTGAAGAAGCAACAGATTGCCATGGCCAGGTTGGGAGAAGCTGTACATCAACCACTTCCTGCTTCACTCCCTGCTCCACTTCCTGCTTCACTCCCTGCTTCACTTCCTGCTTCACTTCCTGCTTCACTCCCTGCTCCACTCCCTGCTCCACTCCCTGCTCCACTCCCTGCTCCACTCCCTGCTCCACTCCCTGCTCCACTCACTTCTTCACTCCTTGCTCCACTCCCTGCTTCACTGCCTGCTTCACTGCCTGCTTCACTCCTTGCTCCACTCCTTGCTCTACTCCTTGCTCCACTCACTTCTTCACTCCCTGCTCCACTTCCTGCTCCACTCCTTGCTCCACTTCCTGCTTCACTCCTTGCTCCACTTCCTGCTTCACTGCCTGCTTCACTCCCTGCTCCACAAATCTGGCCTGTATGGAAGAATGGCAAGAAGAAAGGCCCTTTAAAATCCATCACAACAAATCATTTTGGATTGTGCCACAAAAAGCACATAGACGACAGCAAAAAGGTTGCAAATGTTTCCCTGGCCTAAATGTAAAGTCCTAGTGCAGCACAAAGCCCACACTGCACACTATCTTCTGTTTTAGCAGACACACTTATCACAAGGGCATTCTTAAAATAGTTTGGGACCACCACACAATCCAGTAATAGTAAAACACCTTACATAATAAAGCGGCCAGCATCCAGGTCAGTGTAGCAAAACAAAGGAATACAAATCTCCCTCTGATCACCATCCCCATGGTAGTGAATGCTAGTGGAAGCTATGGGGATGCATTTCATTAGCCTGGGCAGGAACATTTCTCAGGAGAAAAGGCAAGAGAGGTTAAGCCCAATATAGGGGAAATCTGCAGCAATCTGCAGGAGCCTTTAGACTGAGGCAGAAGATTAATCTTTGGAAGTTGTTTTGCCTCTTGAGATTTTCTTTGAATATTCTGTGATGAACAGGGGTGGAGTAGATTTTGTCAAGTAGATAGGGAGGTTTGCAAAGAGGGGGATATTCATGTTGGCGAAGGATGACATCAGCAGACGGGGAAAATTGGAACTCGTTCAGCTGGTTTGTTTTGGGTGACTTTGTAGTTTGTCGGTGGCAAATTGCCTTTTGGCCTCTTAAATCCTCTTGTTAATCCCCTGCTACATTGCAATCAATAGGCTTCTTTTTCTCAATCCCGCGCGCATTCTGTTTGGCTAAGCGTAGGGTTTTGTTGAATCAAGTTGTGGTTTTTGGCTAATTATGACTGAACTGTTAATCTGAATGTAATTTTCCTAATTTAATAAGCACTGATTTGTGTTGCTTCAGTTTAACTGTGAATGTCAGTGTTTTCATCTTTGAATAAGTTCCTGTGGACAGGATGCAGGCAACCTTTAGCTCCTCTACGCCCTACCTAGTCCCCTGCCCTACTATTTATTCTGTAGGCTTGGTTGATGTAACTCTATGACTGTACCACATGGAATCAGAGTTTCTCTGTGGCAGTGGACCAGCAGCCCAATGTCCTAGTTTAATAGCACTGTGCTGTATATGATTCCAAGTGTTCTGATTCCAGAGTCTTGCATTCTACCAGTTGGTTCCTCAGATTGCTGTGTGTAAACTCCGCCAGGAAGGTAAGAGACAAATCTGTGTTCTTCTCTTCCACCTGAAATCTTGTGTGCCAGTAGCCAGCATGGAACCACCCGTGACGGAGTCTAGGAGTCAATTAGAATGGCATGCAGTTCACAAAGAGAGATTCCAGGTTGGGAGAACATGACTGACTGTTCAGTGAACATGGAGGCCTTGTGTTCTAAAGCTCCACGTGCTTCACCCTTCTCCACCTGTGGACAGCTATTCATTTGATTTAAAATCCAAACTTTACACTTTTACAAAAGAAAAAACACTAAATTGTCCCAGTAACTATGAAGGACAATGTATATTCCTTACCTCAACTCGACTAAACAGCTCTTTAAAACGCCATTGTGGTCATTGCTAGGTAACTATGTACACAATAGGCATCATCTAAGCTCTTCCATCCTGTCAGCATGGTGTTTTCCATTCATCTGAACCAGTTACTGACCAGGTTTCTTGTCTCTTTATCAGAGTGCTGCCCAAACACTTTCCTACAGATCCCCTTTAGATTGCTTTATTTGGTGCCCAAATAATTCACCCACCCAATTCTACTTGAATAATTCACCCACCCAATTCTACTTAAATAATTCACCCAAACAATTCTACTTGAATAATTCACCCACCCAATTAACCAATGCAACTTGGGGTTCACTTCTTTTTGGAAGAAATCTTTTAGCACGACAATGACCCGAAGGACAGAGCCAAGACAATGCTGTAGTGGCTTTGGGTCAAGTCTGTGAATGTCTTTGAGCGGGCCGGATAAATGCTTGAATTGGACCCTATTGAACATCTATGGGGAGATCAGAACATCACAGTTGACCAAAGCTCTGCATCCAATCTGGCATAGCTTGAGGAATAAGGAAGAATAGGGGAAACAGGGCAAATCCACGTGTGCAAATTAGAAGGTTATCCATGAAGACTCAAACATGTACAAAAGTACTATATTAAAGGTCTGAATACTTATCTAAATTGGATCTTAATTTTTTTATATTCAATAGGCACATTTCAAAACATGTTCTTGCTTTACCATCACAGGGCAGTGTATGAAGAGCAATGGAACAGAAATTAGAAAATATTAAGAATATGAAGATGGTGGAATCATTTTCCATGCCATTATAGTACCTTAGCACGGGAGAAAAAGTCTATATTTGTATGTTCTTCCATCAGGTTGACAGTGGTGTAATTTTAGTAGTTCTGCGATCAATTCTTATGAGCTTCTTGCAGGGTTTTTCTTGAGGTTGGATGTTTTTTTGTTCTCGTACCTTATCCACCCAATAATGACATCTGTTATAACACATCTTCTCATTGTCAAAGTGTGAACAGATGGCTGAGTTAGCACTTCCATAAGTTTCATTCTGTCCCTCAAGGAAGTTAGCTATCAATACTGTTCATAAGATGCACACAGCGTTTTGGGTATTCCACTGTGTATTCTGGCTTAAAATGTCTTTAGGACAGCTTAAAAGCTGTTTCTTTGCTGATTGTTTGCTTCAATATTCCTTGTTGACACAAAACTACAATTTTATACCTGTCCAACTGTTAACTTATCCATTTCCAAAACTCTCTTCACATGTTTGGTTCCCAAATTTCTCCTCACAGGTTTGGTTCCCGAACGCACCTGATTAAATGTCATCAAAGCCACTCACTTTCAAACAGATTTAGGTACGTTCTGATAGTGATTCTAAACAAATCATATTTCATATAAACAACAAATTATAAATCTAGAGAAAATATTCAGTTATTTTCAAAACTCCCAGACTCTCAAAAGTGCATTTTTATTTTAATATTTACAAAAATCTGAGAACTATCATTCATACTGACAGTGGTATGAAATGACAAAGCTCTACTCCTTTTGGAAAATCCTGTTCATCAGTTGAATGTAGATAATAGTAATGATGTCACCAATGTGCCAATAATGTAGGGAATACCCAATGTGAGCTCTACAGTACAGAGATGAGATCAGAGCCTGCTCCAACAAAACAAACATTTTTTACAATAAATGCCATGTTTTATTAAATGTATGCAGCGCTGTCTTCACAATATTCAAACCTGTCCGCTATACAGTCTGGGGATATTCTGAATTACAATCATCTTTGTAAACCATCCATTCAGGGCTGGGTTCAATTATCTATTTTATATATGTTCATATTCCTACATTAAGCAGCCATACAATTCAAATTTTCAAAGTGAGTGATTATGATGACATACAAATCGCCACCTACATGAAATTGTGAACTTTTTTCGGGTGCCCTTTTCAGGTGCCCTTTTCGGGTCGACTGTGCAACTTTTACAACCAATCCATTCTTAGCATACTTACCAATACAAAACCAAAAAAGTTTTGTATTGTCATGTTTGACGATTCGTGTGGACCCCAGGAAGAGTAGCTGCTGTGTTTGGTCGTAGGTAATGAAAACCCTAATGAAATCCTATATCTAGAGATGTTTGGTAATTGACATCCAAAGTGAGTTGTCGAAAAATCTGTTTTGTACCTGTGATGTTTTTACCCAGGCCCTAGGGTGCCTCTGTCCATGATTTTATTAAAGCCATGTTATTTGGAATGTGTTAGGCCTCAGAATGCATTGTGTTGGCTTAGCCGGTCAAGAGCATTCACAGGGAATTGTTTTGTGGTAGATATGGGCTGTTGCGTGACCCCGAATAGAAGATCCCCTGCGGCTGTCTCCTCTGGGGCCACTCTGATTGGACAATAAGCTGGCTGGAACCGCAAGTCGGGTTTGCAAGAAAAGGGTATTATGGGAAATCGTGTCTTTAAGATCGTAAAACAAGTTTTTATATGGCATTAGGCCCAGGGGGACAGCTTGGACAAACCTACTATATGTTTAGCTGTATACTGCAACCTTTACACAATTGACTGCTTTTCAAGAAATATTATTTTCATGTGGTCTGAAATGTCAGTGTTACTGGCATTTTTAAAATCAATTCCCATTTTGAATTTATAGCCGAAACATGGAGGTTTCCCCACAGACTGAGCCTAATAATTACAGAAAAGCACTTAAGTGTGCTTTGGGTCACTTCAGCAATACCTGCTGCCCTTGTTTATACACTACCTTGGAAGACAAAAGTTCTGGCCCGGTGATCGTTTGGGCTAGGTTTTATTTATCCACAAGGGGTTTTGTGATTTCATACAGTTGGCTGACTCTTAGCTTCCCTTGGCTGCCACACGACACCAGACATGTGTGCGTAGGTACCTTAATCGCCGAGACACGTGCACGCCTCAGTGAACAAAAAGGGACCATTAGAATAACACAGTGTGACATGACATCAAGGAGTCACCTGTCCATCACCTGTTGACCTACCAGGCCCTTATAACACATGTTAGTGGTATTCAGTCACACGATACATGACAGCGCCCCAAGCGAATTAGCTCAGTGCCAATGTTGACATGCACACCAGTGTTTCAGTGTTATTCAGGACACTCAACTGTTTTCCAGTTAACACATACTGAATAAACATGAAAAAGCGTGCATCCCAGTTACGAGGAACCCAGGTGAGATGCATGGGCTATGCTAACGCTTTATGGGATGGCATGTAAACTTACAAAACGTACTGATGTTTTCTACGTCTGTGAAGGGATCAGTTTTCCATGGTATCGTGAGTGTTATGCGATGTTAATTTGTCACACTGTCTTTTTGGGACGACTCCCAAAAGATCTAGGAGATTTGAATATCATGGCAGGCGCTCCAAGGTAACAGCCAAGCAGAGTTTTTTTTTTTCAACCATAGCGATCCAGCCAGAATCTGAGTCAACGTTTACGAAATCATGCTTACTCATCTGAAAAGTTTAGCATAGCAGGCGCCTTCTGGGTTCGTTTAAGCACAATGAGACCAGGAAATCCCTGCTGACTGCACCTCTCCTCATTTATATAGGTTTTTGATTATGTAATTGAATTTGGCTTTTTTTTTGTAGTCACTTTTCTATATTAAGAAGCTTGTCATAATTAACTGTCCATAATGATTAAACAAAGTACTGCTCACCAGAATAATACATTGCATTTTAAGGATGTCTCTAGAACTTGTTTGGAGTCCACTTGTCTCTCGAGACGTGTGCCTTTTTAAATAATGTCTATTTAATTGAATTTGCCAAGTTCTAGAGACATTTTTAGGAGGATCAAAGAACACAGTATGCAATTTCTTGCACCCAGTATTTTAATTTGGAGTGCCATGGCATGTCATTTAAAATACATTTTCTAAAACGTGTTATCACTCTGTCATTATGGGGACTGTGTGTAGATTGATGGAAAATCTTTTAATTTAAATATTTATTAATTCATTCTACATAATAACACAATGTGAAAAAAGTCAAGGGGTCTGAATCATTTCTGAAATCACTTGAGAAGGAAAAAACTGGTATGATGTGATGGTACTTCTATACTAGAAAAGCCCTATATTCATTGATCTTAGAAACTAGTGGCTCTGAGTTTCTGCTGCCACTGAAAAAGCACGACTACAGCGTGAGTTTGAATCCAACCGCTCCTTCAGCAAAATACATCATCAGCCATTAAATAAAAAAAGTAACCAGGTTTTTAACATCATAGGCTGTGTCCTCAATTCCTCCACCACTACACACTCAGGTGTGACCGTGGCAAAGACATTGCAAAGACATCTTTCGATCTGAAGAGAAGGTAATCGGCTGCCATTTGACCTCTGTACAGGTCAGTCACTACTCCAGGGCGAGGAAGGACTGCCGATCCCTCTGACCTTGGTCCCTCCCTGTTCCAAAATGTCCTCCGGGAGGATGAGGGCTGGACTCAAGCATGACTCAAACCACTCATAATCTCCTGCAACAGTTCCTTATGCCGTGCTGTTGCCAAAACCCACCGGCTTCCAGCCCCATAAACACTCATTGGCAAAGCCAGTTCAGACAGGAAACACGATTGGTCTTTGGTCAGCAAACATACTGGCTGAATTTTGATCGTCAAGGTACTCACTCAGTCTGAGGTGCGCTGGTTTCATTAGCATGCAGGTAGAAAACGGCACCACACAGCTTCCACCTGGTTGGTCCTGTGTTTCCTTCTCTGGGTGGATTGGTACTGTGTACCTTGGTTGTTGCCAAGGGGCATTGTTTTTAATGATATTTTGGTGCTGATATCATCATTATTAGTATTGTAAACATGATCATGTGATGGCAGTGAGTTATGACTGATGTCTAATGGAATTTCTACATGGGTGTAAAGGCCTATTATTAGCAACCACCAGTCCTCGGTTCCAATTGTGTTTGCTAATTCAAGTTTATCATTTTGAAAGGCCATGAGATTAGAAAACTCTTTTGCAATCACATTAGAACAGCTGAAAACTGTTAAGCCTATTAGAGAAGGAATAAAACAGTATTTCTATAAACTAGTTGAGTATCCAGAGCATCAGTCGGTTTGATTACTGGCTTAAGATGTCCAGAAACAACAGACTGTCTTTGTCAGTTTATTCTTGTACTGACAAATGAAGGCTATTCCATTCTAGAAATTACCAAGAAACTGAAGATTTTGTAAAACACTGTGTACAACTCTCTGCATAGAACAGCACAGGGAGTTGGTTGTCTCTAACCAGAATAGAATCAGGAATGGAAGTGTCAGTGCACAACTGAGAAAAAAGACAAGTACATTAGTGTCTAGTTTGAGAAAGTGACACCTCACAGGTCCTCAATTGGTAGCTTAATTAAAAAGCAACTGCAAAACACCAGCCTCAGTGTCAACAGTGAAGAGGCGACTCCGGGATGCTGGCCTTCTAGGCAAAGCGGCATCTCAGACTGGTCAATAAAAATAAAAAATTAAGATGGGCAAAAGAACACACAAACATTGGGGAAGAAAAAGTTTTATGGACAGTCAAATCAAAGACGCTGGATGAGCATTTGACGCCATCAGTTAAAAATGATGGAGGCAATGTGATGGACTTGCTTTGTTATGGTAAAGTGGGAGATTTGTTCAGGGTAAAAGGAATTTTGAAAGAAGGCAATTATTCTGTTTTGCACCGCCATGTTGACAGTGTTTGAACGGAGCAATTTCCTCCGACAACAGGGCATTGACCCAAAGCACAGCTCCGATCTATGCAAGAACAATTTAGGGAAGAAGCAGTCAGCTGGTCCTCTGTCTATAATGGAGTGGTCAGAAACAGTCACTGAATCTCAAACCTATTGAGCTGTTGTGGGAGCAGCTTGACCGTAAGAAAAGCCCTCAATTAGCTCAACAAACTGACTAGAATGAACTAGAATGCCCAAGGTTTGCAAGGTTGTGACTGTTGTGAGTTGAGGATACGTTGATCAAAGACAAGTTTGAAGGACACAATTATTATTTAAATTTAAAATAATTATTTCTAACCAACGAGTCAACCGGTAACGTTGTCCCAGGCTTCGTGGGGGCCCATTTGGTTGGCTTAAATATAATTATTTATTGGTCAGTCAATCTTGGTATTTAGTACTACCTAGCTAAAACATTAAACAAGAAATGTGTATGGCCTGTTTTATGAAAAGTAACATCATTGCTATTTATAATATTTTTGGGCCCGTGGTTTGGGTCCTAAACATAAAATTTTGTCCTGGGCCCTGGGATTACTGTCAGTGTCCCTGCAGGTATGTGTGTGAGTATGTGAACTGTGAATAAATTTGATTCCAACCTATAGTCACAAAATGAATCAAGGTGGTTGTTGTACACAACATTTAATCTCAGGTTTATGACAGTAGATATTTTCTTCATAATTGGAATGCAGAATTGAAATGCATTAACACAATTAATTCAAAGGATATACATGCATCCTTCCAGTACTTACAAACTTACCATTACTATCAGTAAATTCTACAGCAGAAAAAAACGCGTTTTTTAATAATGTCTGTTTTGAAAAGAGTTGAAATAAACACCTATACAGTTAGAATGTAAATTTTGGCAAATTCCATGATGTTAGAAAGTTGATCTAAAATAAATCAGCCAACCACTGTTCATCTGCATTAGGATGAGGGCTCTAGACCATCTTAACAGCCAATCAGAGCTGTCAATGTGAATATCTTGTAGTTTGTATCCTAATGCCCACACGATCAGACTCAGCTAGGGCCAAAAGAGGCTCAGGTCATTAAATTATTTTTTAAAAGAAATGAAGCTGCTGTTTTTTCTTCCCTAAATAAACACGAAAGTTGTTCAGAAGCTTTTGATATAAAAATAAAATAACTGCGTAGGGACTATAATAACGTCCACAGTCTTGAATGCATAGTAATTGCCCTCAGGTTATGCTAATTTCCAACCACACCCAGAAACGAAACACTATAAATACTAGGTGGGGGGGTTCTGCTCTATGTAAGGATTTAAGCAAACAGCACCAATATGGATGACAAGCATAAGCTCAGGTATTTGAATTTTTTATAAAGCATACTTAGTAGTATTAAATCGTATTATATGTAATACATATATATACACTTCACGAGATAACTGCCTTATCTCAATGTTTTTAAATCTCAGTTTTGTTTATTTTGATAAATAAAAAAAGTTTAAATAGACTTAAATAGATTTTAATTCATTCTCCCATGACCACAGTGAACTTTTAAGTTTTAGAATTTTGCATGCCTTTTAGGAAAACCTGGGACGTGTGTAGAGAGGTCCCTGTTATCCAGGATGAACAGAAATCCCAAAGGCTAGAGAAACTTCTGCAATGGGTGTCCTTCTTCATTGTTGCCGTTTTTGCATTTGCTTTTGCTATATTTAGTAAGGTGAGTTTTATCCTCAAATTTTTTTGTGCATACACAAAACCAATAGTAACATTTCACATTTATGGATCCTTTATCTGTAAATTATAAACTTTTAGTTATTACATAATACAGTAAGTCATTCATACCTAAAAATAAAAATGACAATTGTCATTTGGGTGTTGTAAAGAGTATATTGATCAGATGAACAGTTACTTAGGATTTATAAACAATGCATACCGCATATTACAGAAAATCTCTTCAGTTACCCTGACGTATCAGCCACCCCAACACTGGAATGGGAACGAAGGTTAACCCATGTAGCCACGTAGATCTAAACGGGCTTTTTCAAAACTTAAAAAAGATTAAGCTCCAGCTGGCTTTACATTCCAGTTCACACTTGTTTTACCAGAGCAGATTTTGCTCAACTGTCTGTCACTAACTATAACTGGCTGCCCATGTTGCCTATAGCTAAAACTGCTGTAATTATTATTATTTTTTTTTACAATTCTACACTTTGCAGGGATCCTTTCTGCTCCTGATAACACTGTCAAGTAATGCCACCTACACAGTCCCAGCTGACCAAAAGCCATGCGCTCTCCTCAGTATCAGTGTGGCAGTGATTGGTCCAAGT
Source organism: Esox niger (assembly GCA_016801105.1). Lineage (NCBI taxonomy): Eukaryota > Metazoa > Chordata > Actinopteri > Esociformes > Esocidae > Esox > Esox niger. Next base: position 15,859 of record JACXGJ010012856.1, read on the forward strand.
GTCCTGCTCCTCATCAAAAGCCTGTGGAAGATAATATTCAAAGACTCCCAGAAACCATCAAAGAAGACAATGGCATGGGTAAGCACCAGTGGTTCCAAGCTGCTTTTATCCTATCATCATTTATTGGTCAAGTGTCTATGATTTGTGGTTTTCGCACCTTTTGCAACAGGGTGTTGACTTGCCCACTCTAAGGGGAATGTGGGTCCAGAGTATCAAGGATGATGGCAATGATGTGAGTCAGGGTAACCTGCTTACAGCTAACTGGTATAACAGACTGGGAAAGGGAGAGTCGGTAGACACTTGCCAACTGGTCTGCACATGTGCCCGGGCAATGCAAAAGGTTTTACACAGATCAGCTACGAGAGCAAGCTCACACAGTCGTACAAAACAACAAGTGCCCTCAAGCATTGTTCAAGCATTGTTCATTGTCACAAGGTTATATTTGGTTTGAGTTGGTGAGCAGCTTGCTACTTGTTGTACGTTTGTTGGTTACAGCAGTGGCTCCCCCAACCCTTTTCAGTTACTTTACCCACAAACAGATTTTGCACTGCTTGGAATTCCCCTGAAGTACCTCCTCAAGGTAATTTCACTGGGAAGCCTATGGCTTATTATGCAATAAGTGTTTTCAGATACCCCGGGGGTCCTAGTAGTGAATATGACATTTCCACAAGTAAGCGCTTTTTTTGTCTAACTTAACACCATGTGTCTTTCATTTAAAATATAACATTAATATTTTCCCTCCATAATCATCCAAGGAGTTTGTCAATTAACGTACAGTTAACCATTCTAATTCTTCTATTGTTCTATCCAGGTTCTGAGTGTTGACTTCCTGGTATCACTGGGGACGGCCATTCTCACCATTGTCTCCATGCCATTTTTTGGAATTTTGATCAACTCTATGATGCTGAACAGCATCAGCCTTCTGTCCTCCATCTTCCAGGTTGTTGCTCATTGCGTTGCGAGGAAGAGTAGCCGATTTATTGTGCCTCCAATCATCTCAATAGTCCTCATAGTGTCAGGCTATGTGCTCTACATCTTCAGTCACTTGCTTGTGATAGAAGATAGGGATGTAAACATCAGGATTGGACTGGCTATAATGGGAACCATCTTTGTCTCACTGAACTGGTGGGAGAACTACAGCACCCTGTTCATGAGCCCATTTCTAAACAGCATATCTGAAGACATAGCTAGATCCAGGAATCTGGTGGGCGTCCTGTCCAGCGTGGTTCGGATCCTGGTGACAGCGGCTGTGGTGGGGGCGTACGTCCCTCTGTCTGGTAGAGACTGGTCATCAGTGACGTCAGTTCCAGGCAACGTGGGGAGGGTGATCTGGATCTTGGTGGGAATCCAGATAGTGTCCTCTG
>JACXGJ010012857.1:0-17222 GCA_016801105.1 Esox niger
GATTGACTACTATGACAGTGATGTCAAGCAGAAGATTCCCAGACAGGACTGGATGAAGGAGAAGCTGCCACCAGACTACTGGGAAAAAGGCACTCAGTCCCGTAAGAGCAAGGAGCAGTGGTTCAAAGTCAATGTCAACATCCTGATGGACCGTATGAAGCACAACAACACTGGTGAGATGATCTGTTACTCTACATAACCAAAGATAATAATGGCTGATTCACTCTTATTCTGGTATTCCTTTTAGCTGCATAAAGTATATTGCTAAAACAACTCTAAAAGAACTGTTTAATTTAAAGGAAACATTTACCAACAAATGACTTCCAGCACAACATCTCTTCTGCTGGTTTTGTCCTCAGATGTGCACATTCTTCAGTGGAAGCATGGCTGTGAGGTTGACAAACAGACAGATGGTACATTGAGATTCATAAAGGGCACTGACCAGTACAGCTATGATGGTGATGACTTCCTGGCCTTTGATGATGCCAATATGCAGTGGGTGGCCCCAGTTGATCAAGCTGTGGCGACCAAGAGGAAGTGGGACGGGGTGCAGATTCTGAACCAGTACACCAAGGGTTACCTTGAGAAGGAATGTGTGGACTGGCTGTCCAGGTTCATGTCATATGGGCACCAAGAATTCAGTAGTGTTGACTGTGAGAACATTCATCAGAACCGTAACCTTTTTTATAGCCAATCAAACGATTAACTGAAAATGATTATTCATACCTGTGCAAACAAAAAATAATTATTATTATTCTAAATTTTTTCCCCTTTTTAGCTCCACCAAAGGTCTATCCATTTGCTAAAAAGTCTAAAACGAACGGACATCTCCAACTGATCTGCATGGCAACAGGTTTCTATCCCAAAGATGTGGAAATGCAGATTAGGAAGAATCGTGTCCCATTGACCAAAGATGATGGAGTCCATTCTGAAGGAGTTCTACCCAATAATGACGAGACCTACCAGATCAGGATGACTGTTCAGATCCCAGAGGCAGACACAAATGATTATGAATGTTATGTTAACCACAGAACACTGAAGGAGCCAATTGTGTTAAAATGGGGTAAAGTAGTGAGAATTTGTTTAGGTCAATTCAGAGGTCATGAATGCAGATTATTCAAAATGACATTCCTAATGTAAAGGATCTTTATGGAAATAGTCTTCTTATCTTTCACACAGATGGAAAATGCTGTGATTGTAGCCAATCCACAGGTGTAATCATTGGGGCTGCTGTTTGCGTGGTTGTCCTCCTGGTCGTTTTGTTTGCAGTTCTTGTGTGTCTGCGGAAGAAAGGAATAATAGGTGGGTTTTTTAGATTGTAAATTAATTTCATGTTATTGTTGTGTTAGATGTGTTAAGAGAAAAGGTCATTTTACAACAGAGAAATTGTATTTTCTTAGAGCACAAGCGTAATTCTTTTTTTGCATTAAAATTTTTGTAGCTGAAAGTCTGGGAATTCATCTTAAGATAGCTAGTTGAGACGAAATGGTACCGTTGATGCAATATTCCGCATTTCACTCCCGTAGTACATATATTATACCTGTATTCAATTTTTTGGCAGCATTTCTACCTCCGGTAATGTTATTGCCAATAATTTTATCTTATATAACTTATATACCCTGTACTACAGTATATAAAGTATTCTACCCACAAGGGTGGTTTCTGATTCAGTTCAATGACAATGTGAATTAAAAGTATAACTACACATACAATTATAAATATCTTTGTTATGAATATTTTTCACTTTATTAATATAATTTCAATGGATATACTGCTTATAAATGATTGTGTGCACTGTTTTTTCTATTCCCAGTGGGAAAACCTAATGACTCCAAAAGCACTTCTTCTGACTCTGGTATTGATATTTAAATTACTGTCACTAATGTTATGTTATATTAGCAAATTCCCTTGTAACTCTGGAAGTGCTAATGTTGGATCTGCTGTTCCAGGTAAAGGCAGTGATGCTAATCTAGAGCAGGTGTCATTGAAGACCAGTGAAGGTAATATAATTCACATTTGACTTTTACATTTTTTATTTGTTTTCATAATGTAAAACAATCACTTAACAAAAATGAACTACATCTCAAGTTCAAATACTTTAATATGGCAATATGTTATATTTAAATGCAATACTAGCATAAAAACAACCAAAAATGACCAGTAGATGTTTCAAGTTAATGTTTTAAATTGTATTTTTCCACAAAATATATCAGAGTGAATGACATATTTCCCCTTTAAACTTTACTTTTAATATCTTTACACTCACAACACAATCCTTTCTAGCCTAAACTACTCTTGACTAGCTAGTGCTATACCAGTCTTATTCAGTAAGGGAAGATGAGGATAATTTTATTTTATACAACTTGTGGTGAATTCTGCTGGAACTCTGAAAGTGCAAATTTTGATTTTGCCCTACCAGGTAAAGGCAGCTAAAACAGAATAGACACCAGTGCAGTGATGATAATTCAATTCATCCTTTGCTTTCATTTGTATTTCTTGTTCTAAACACAATCATGGTCCTCCATTCTCATTCTATAAAGTAACTATTTATTCTGGTATATAACATTTTCAATTTAAAAAACAATCAAGAATGATATAACAATTATTCCTAGTATGCCAAACAGCGTTATGTTTTCCAAAGGCAGGTTAAACAGGTTAAACTACAAGGCCTGTCATGTTTGCATACAGGGAAAATATTTATTTTTTATTATATAATCCTAATCACAAATCATGTGGTACAGTATTGCAAATGAGAAGGTGTAATCAACAACTAGCATCTTTAGGAGTTAAAACAAGTCAGACACAGAACAACACCTAAAAATGGCGGAAAGTAAATATAAAGTATTCTACCCACAAGGGTTGTTTCTGATTCATTTCAATGAGAATGTGGATTAAAAGTGTAACTACAAATACAATTATAAATATCTTTGTTATGAATATTTTTCAGTTTATTAATATAATTTAAATGGAAATACTGCTTATTCCTGCCAATAAATGATTGTGTGCACTGTTTTTTCTATTCCCAGAGAGAAAAACTGATGACTCCAAGAGCACTTCTTCTGACTCTGGTATTGAGATTTAAAATTACTGTCACTAATGTTATGTTATATTACCTAATTCACTTGTAATTCTGGGAAGTGCTAATGTTGGATCTGCTGTTCCAGGTAAAGGCAGTGATGAAAGTTTAGAGAAGGTGGTATTGAAGACCAGTGAAGGTAATATAATTCACATTTTGCTTTTAAATTTTGTATTTGTTTTCATAATGTAAAACAATCACTACACTAAAATAAACTACATCTCAAGTTCAAATACTTTAATGTGGCAATTTGTTATATTTTATCTGCATTACTAGCATAAAAACAACAAAAACTGACCAGTAGATGTTTCTAGTTAATGTTTTAAATAATTACGTTCCATAAAAATTGATCAGAGGGATTGACATATTTCCCATTTAAACTTTTTTGTATTCACAAAAAAGGCAGTTAACTAACCCTGGTATAGAGGCAGTTAACTAACCCTGGTATAGAGGCAGTTAACTAACGCTGGTATAGAGGCAGTTAAGTAACCCTGGTATAGAGGCAGGATTCTACACAGTACCCCTTTAAATAAAAAAATTAAGGTAATAAATATAATACTTGATTATAAATGGTGCCAGTTAATACATCTATATGGGACAAAAACAGATGATCAAGAATTATTTGGAAATATTTTTGACAATCTAGGTATAGATGCAGACACTGACACTATAATGATTTGTATGTGATAATTGATCAAACATATTACCTGCTACTATCAACTGCTGGCGCTCAAGGAGATCAAGGGGATACTAAAATACTTTATGTAAAATTATATGAATTGAATTTAGAGATAATACTTCTTTACTGTATATTAAAGTCTCTGATTAATTTTAAGAACAGATACAGCTCTGAAAATAAATTTAAGAGCACTGCACCTTTTAATTTCTTTCCCAAAAATGTAGAAAAAATAAAGTTTTGAGTAAGGAACAAAAGCGTCCAATTTGCAGTGGTCTCTTAAGCTGTACATTGACTTTATCTGGTGGCCTTCTTATACTGATGGTTTCATGCAATTATAATTATAGTGTATTTCAAGATGTATATTCAATTTTTTTCTCTTAAGGGTACGAGTAGGAATCCACATCCCATGAGGGCCCTCTGCTGGGAAAGACTGGACCTAATGTGTGATTTATGGTGCTTTATACAAGATGTTTTGCACCACACCAGTTACTCTTTCCCAAGTTTTCCCATGCCACCCCACTCCTCCACACTCGACACTGGCTTCCAGTGTGTTGTTCCTTCTAGCACTGACTTTGCTCTAAACAATTACAGTGTGTTAACTGTACTTACTGTTTACTGGGTGGTGATTGTCCCACCTGCCTATATTAAAATGAATGCACTTTCTCTACCTCACTCTGGAATGAATAGCCCTCTAGTCTCATCGAGTATGTATGGGTATCTGAACTTTGTTAATTGTTACTTTAATAATAAGTAGGTCATTATGTAATTATTCTGTTCTGTAATAGAAGGATTTAGCTATTTTATCCTAACTGTGATGGTTACAATCACTACCACCACTGCTTTAGTAACTTCTGAAACTAAATGGGCAACATTTATATATTTATATATAATGGTGGGTTTACATGGCTGATACAGTTATTTTATCTGGAATAGTTATAAGCTATATTACGTAAAAGTGTAATGATAAGTTGGTTTTATGTTCATTTCTTATTCTCAGACCTGTGACCGAATTTTGAATAGTGATCAGTTTACAGTTCTACCAAAATGAGAAGGTCAATAGGGTGAACTGATGATAAAAACTGTAAAGATGTCTCTTAGAAATATGATTATATAATGCTTTTTCAGTTCACTGGTAGGTCATTTCCTCTGCTCTGGCTAACTACATTATTTTATCTAAGTATATATTTTATATGTAAGTTCATGCAAGAAATTACTAGGATGCATCTACATTTGTGAGGGTCTGGGTTCAGGTAGTTGACATCGTGGCAGCACTCTTCTCCAAACGGTCTCACTTCCCCCTGAGCTCCCAAGTCATTGGGGCCAAGCTGTGTTGAGCGCAGAATGGTCTGAGGATGCCGTCTCCCTCCCCTCTGTTGCTGCTACTTCCTCAACTACAGTATATTCAACATCAGTGAGTTATTAGCCCGTAATAGGCTTACTGGTATCTACTAACATACTACTTGGAATATTCATAAGAAAATCAGCAGTAGTTAGTGTTAGAAGGCCTTTGTATTCTGTATGCTTGAAACATTACATATAATCAACAACTTGTCTCTCCCCGTCAGCAACTCATGATTTCTCTATCTGTGTTCAGAGGCAGTAATGAATGGAAGGTCGGCTGAGTAATGCTCCTAGCCTAGTCTAGGTAGAATAAGCCATGATCCTAGCGGAAACCACTAGTCTCCCTTTTGGGGGTACATCTTAATGGCAGCAGTAGGGCTCCTGCTCCTTGTATTATAGAGCTTAATAGGACTCTGTTCCTTATGGGGAGAGCTGAGTATAGTAACAAGCCCAATAGTAACATGCCCCTGCTGTCGTGTGTGAGCTGTGACCAAGTTGCGAGGCAACCAACATTCTATGATTACCTATGACTCCTGAATCTATGTCTGTATGCATTCTCTAGGCAACAACAATTCTTTGTATGCACATTTTTGCAATTGCTGATGTCATCTGTACTGTTGGAAGAGAATATGATCTTGAACCTGAAATGCCATAATCAGAACAACTGTCATGACACCACTCTGTGTTGGTTTCTGTACTTGTACTATTTTTGTCATGTTGTTTGTTCCAGTAAATACGATTAAACCTGAAATGATTAACTGTTATGCTAATAGAGTTTTTGCTTGATAAATTGTAAACATTTTCCCTCTTTCACACTAGCAAGACTGAAGACGAACTTTACACTGCCAAATCTATTTTATTTCATGGCACAAGAATGTTAGTTTTTGCCAGACTGCATAAGCAGAGCCAGACTGGAAGAGCGAGTTTCCCTGACTGACTGACTTGATGAGCAGGCCTGCAAGCTACAAGTCTAGCGATCAAATCTCCTCACAGTCAAAACAAAGTATGCACTTAGATTTCTTCCAGATAGACAGAAACTTTGCTTACTATTACCTTCAGTATCTGAATTATAGTAAATCCAAAATATCACTGTTTGCAGTTATATTGCTACTGTTTCTGGTAGATTTTCAAAGTACACATCTGTGCATGATTTTTGGGTCAGGATAGACAAAAACGAAACTGGCTATAACATTCTGTTGCTACGCTAGTATGCCTAAACTAAAACTGTTCACGGTTATATTGCGACTCTTTCTGGTGGATTTTCAAAGGTACTTATCTATGCATGCCTTTGGAGGCAATAATATAGGCTTTATCAAAACCCTTGGGCTGTAAAAGAGTGAGTCAGTTCAACATAATGCAGAATGGTATCTAGTGACTAGTAAAACGGTTAGAGCCCTGGCGTAGTGGTTACAGACAGAGCCACTCATGTGGGAGACTGGAGTTTGAATCCAGTGAGGATGGCGATATTTATTCATCTTAATTGTAGGCCGCAATAAAACTGTTTACGGTTATAAGAAATGTTACTCAGTTTGGGACGATGATTAATGGTGTTAATTCATTAAATATTCAAACTTGACATGATGTTAAAAATGAAGATATTCATTATGACATGAACAATATCATGGCCAGATGCCGAGGACAGAATTGATGCAAATTAGTGTAGTGAGTGTTAAACCTTGTCATTTATTTGATTTATTTCTGATAGTTTGTGTTATAATTGATTAGATAAAAAAACAAGTTGCATTAAAAGTTACTTATTTACAATAAATGATTGTAGAAGCTGTCGACATTGACAACATTGGATTACGGAATAGAAATTATGGAGTATATTTTCTGTCAGTTGTGATGGGTAATGGATAGTTAGAGTTTTGCATAATGTGAAAGCAGTAAAAATCTCTCACAGATCACCTTCAGCCCTTCAAAGAATCGTTTCGAAACACGTGTCTTACATTGTTTTGTCTTGGACTAACTGATTGTTACAATTATTTAACTGATCGCACTATGTTATGTTTGATGACTTTTATTTCACCAAAAACGTAATGGTTGAATCACTGATCTTCTGTTGAAAGATGTTTACAAACCAAATTAAAGCAAAATCTGTTTTGAATGCACAATATTATAATTTATGAGTATGATCTGTTTGGAGTTTTGTACTAAGAGGTTGGAAACAGTGCATCATACTATTGAATACAGTACCACAGGGACTGAAAACAAGAAACCAGGCAAGCCTGGCTCAGCCAGCCCGCAATAGAAAGTACCACCCTCTTGAGATTCAAACCCATGTCACCCACATGAAAGGTTGTTAACCACTACACCACAGAGCTCTACATTAGATGGGTGTCAGTACAACCTCTTGTGTTTACCCTGAACAAATCCTCTTTTGCTACAGACTGTTTTAACAGGTTATTGGCTGTTTGTAAATAATATTGATACAATTAAACTGACTAATGTTTCTTAATAAGTTTTCCTCTACAACAAATAGCATCTATGAAATGGATGAGTTTTGCCATTAGCTGTATTAACAGCATATTAGCCAGTAATAGGCTTTACCAGTATCAACTGACTTACTGGAATAGTCATAAGAATTGAGCAAGTGCTAGAAAGTCTGCCAAGCCTATTTCATTTCATAAGAACATATTTTTTTCTTTCATGGCATAACAACGTACTTTTTTCTTTCATTCGTGAATGACATTAATACAATAACTATCAATAAAGGTGACGATAACTAACTTTTTCATCAAGTGAAAAGACAAGAGAATCGTGGAATGTACCAGAAATTGACACAATACTGTATTGCACAAAAAAACAAAAACGTATTGATCACTTTTATTTCTAATCTGTATTAAAACTCCATCCACTAGGTGGCGCCAAATTGTGTTTCTGGCTTCGCCATACCTCTTGAAGTATATAAGAAGAAAAAGCCGGAAGCAACTGGGAAAACAGTTTCCTTCATTTGGTTTGTTGAGTGATTCCCAAATGTGGAAAACGTTGTTAGGTTCTACCAAACAATAGGTTATGCCTAGCTAACTTAGTTTCCCAAAATGTCTAAATTAGAGTCTCTGAATTTGTATCTTTCTGAGCGTTTAACGGCAGCGGCTGTGGAGATTTTGGGGGCAGTTGAGAAAGTATTAGCTGAGTACCAGGATGAGATTTCCCGATCTAAAGAGGAGAATGATTGGCTTCGTGGACAGCTGCGCTCCACACCGGAGGGGAAAAAAACGACTACAGGTTCGAAGGAAATTCCAGTTGTTATATAATGCTGCTCATATCGTAACAGCGATTGATATTTCAACAGTGTATCAGTTCATGTTTCACCATGCACAATTATTTTCTAGTCGGTGTCTCAAAAATCCCGTGTACTCAGTTCAGGCTTGTCTGCATTTCGCTTCCTCCTTACAGACCCCCAGGAGCTGTCTCTCCTGGTCTCCAACGAGGAGGTTCCGCCTGAGCAGCAGCACTATGAGCAGGAGTTGTACCCCAGTCTGAGGCACGAGGAACCAGGAACAACACGCATTAAAGAGGAACTGAGGACCAGCCAGGAGCAGCAGTTTGAAGGTCTGGACGGTAATAACATTGAGTTATTATTTAGTTCTCCCTGTGTGAAAAGTGAACCGGATCAGGAGGCCTTCAGCCAGAGCTCAGCTGTAGTGAGTGACCAAGTTCACAGTCCACCATTGGATCCCGAAGCACAGTGTTCAACATTTTGTACCTCCTCTACAAAATCCCACTGCTGTTATGATTGCGGCAAAACATTTGCTCTGAAAACGGACCTTCAGAGACATGTGACTGTCGCTAGGGAGAGACCCATTGAATGCCCATACAACTCCACCTGGAAACTGAAAGCCCTTGTCCCACTGAGTCAGGTTGGGGAACCCTGCCGTGTTTATAGGAAGACCTTTAACAGCAATGAACATCTATCCCAGCACATGAGGATCCATACATGGGAGAGGCCATTTTGCTGCAAGGATTGTGGGAAAAGCTTCCATAGCAAGTGTCTCCTGAACGTGCATATACAGAGTCACAAAGGAGAGAAAAGGTTTAGCTGTGGATACTGTGCAAAACGCTTCTATCAGAAAGGGAACCTAACCCAACATTTACGGACTCACACAGGAGAGAAACCATTTAGCTGCGGCGAGTGCGGAAACAAATTCAACCGGAGGACTCATCTGAACAGGCATATATTAACACACACAGGCGAAAAAAAGCACGGCTGTTCTGTTTGTGGAAGACGCTTTGCTGAGAACGCTGACATGCTGAAGCACATGGATAAAGTCCACAAGTGACAAAAACAGGACATAGAAACAAGGACAAAAATAAAGGACAGACATTTTCTGATCATCGAAGATATTGTAGCGACCTTAACCCAACCCGTAACAACCATGTTAAATACATTCAGATATCTTGACTCAAATGTTAGGTGTTAAATGTTAGGCACAGGATACCATAGGCTAGGAGTCACCCCAAATTGCTACAGTATAATTATGTAGCAGAAGCTTTCTATTACAGGATCCCTGTGCACACACCTAAGGGTGCCTGCTACAGCAGGTTGCCTTGTTAAGTACCTGAGTTTGTCTGGTCTCATTCCTGTTCTTAGACACTGTTCTTAGACTGATGGTGGCCTGCTCCATCATCAGCTGTTTCATTGACTGACACATAATTTAATAAAACAATGTGGTTAGCTGATAGGGGTGCTGACCAAAACCAATCTGTTGTGTGAAACTAATCTTGGATCATTCATGTTTTAAAATAATTCCCACAGGAGAAGTGGTGTCATTTTTTCTACACATTAGAATCACAGTGTGGTTATACCAAAATAGGATATCCTTGTTGTAACCAAACAACATAAGAGGTTACAGATGCCTGTGGAAAGTGGTGTCATTGAAATGCATCCAGAAAAGGAAAAGGTCAATTTCAGGCTGGTTTAGGAGGGAAAACATTGTCATAAACCGATTAACATACATGTAATTACACCCCCCCATAACGAGAGGAATTGCAAATTGTGAGAAATTTCAGGCTTCAGTTAAGTGCGTTGGGGTCAGTCTGCCTGATGGCCTGTCTGTATTGTGCCCTTTCTCTTGTTTAGAAAGACTCAAGAAGCAGCTTATGGTCTAAAAATAGGGGAAACTGCCGCCGTGTACCGCTAGCAAATATTTCAGAATATAAATGATTCGGTAGCAAAGGAATGTTGCTTTGTGTATACTTATATGTGGATACACAGTACACTGATGTGATCAAATCGGGATGTTAGTCAGACATGATTGTATTTATTCTTCGGATTTAAATACTGAAATTTGGAATCATAATGTTGAATTATCGTGATCATTATGGTTTGGATACTTGCTCTAAATTTATTTGAAATAATTGTGTTCATGGGAGTTTTTTTCAAATGAAATGGCTTTCTTTTGTATATTATTTTTTGCACATGAATGGGAAAAGTCAATGAAATTCACAGAATAAATGTGCTGAAACCAAATATGATGTGCTGAAACTAAAATCTAAATTGGAACCTAGGTATTGGTCTATCCTTGTTCCTGGTGGTACACATTTCTGGTACCACATTATTATATGATATCTAGCAGGCCAGCTTATCTGGTGCCTTGCTCAATTGCTGATTATTTAATATAGCCCACCTTATAATGACGAATCATAAAATGTTTGTATGTTTGTAAAAAAAATATAGAACTTAGTATATCACTATGTAACACCATTTTTTCCCCTGGTAGTGTTATTTCATTATTGCTTATGCCTAAAAAAGTATAGAAAATTGCTATTATTCCCCACAAACTTTGCTTTTGTGACAGTCATATTTTCAATGTATATATTTCCAATGAGAAATCAGGCAAATTGGTGTCTTTTCATTCACATATAAAAAACATTAATCCAAATTAACATGTATTTGTACAAATGTAATCCAGACCTGACTACAAAAGATTTAGAAGTGAGTATATATTTTTTTAGATTTACAATTAATGCTGTAAATCACTTTCATGAATCCGCCTCACATGTTGTTTCATCATGTTTTGTTATACAGTCCTTGGTAGCGGCATTCAGTGTCCGGTATATCCTGGTGGAAGCACTCGCCTTGCTCCTCTGTGTACACTCCCGTGTTCTTCTTGAATTTATCAAGATGGGCATCAAGGATATGGACTTTGAGGTACATCCTACTGCCAATGTGCTGTAGATCTTCACCGGTCTCAACCAGCTCCACATAGTTTTCAGCATTGTGATTGCCCAGAAAGCCCCGAACCATGGCGACAAAGCTGTTCCAAACCACTTTCTCCATACTAGTGAGCTCCTTAGAGAATTCATTGCACTCCAGGATATTCTTTACCTGTGGTCTGACAAAGACACCAGCTTTGACCTTTGCCTCAGACAGCTTAAAGTGGAAGTCTTGTAGGTACTTGAAGGCTGCTGACTCCTTAATTAGAGCTGACAAAATTGTTTCATAAGTTCGAATTTGATGAGCATTGGTTGAATCTGCACCTTCGCGGGGTTCACTAGTGGCTCCCACGTGACGTTGTTCCTACCCACAGAGAACTTGGTCTTCTGTGGCCTGTGGTAGTGCTCCTTGGTGTCACTGCTGTCCCAAAGGCAAAGATAGCAGGGAACCTTTGTAAAACCTCCTTGGAAACGCATCAGGAATGTCACCATTTTGAAGTCTCCAATCAACCTCCCAGCTGTACTCATCTTACTTCAAGGCATCCAGCAAGGTTTTGATGCATATGTATTTACAGTTAAGTCCAGGAATATTTGTACACTGACACAATTTTCATAATTTTGGCTCTGTATGGATTTTAAAAGAAACAGATGAGATGCAATTGAAGTGCAGACTTCCAGCTTTAAGGGATTGAACTAAAATATTGTATGTAATATTTAACAATTGCAGTTATTTTCATACAGTCCCTTAATTTCAGTAAATGTAATTGTGGACCAATTGACACAAATGTCAATTTTTAGTACTTTGTCGAGAATCCTTTGCAGGCAATGACTACTTGAAGTCTGGAACACATGAAGATCAACAAACACTGGGTTTCCTCCTTTGTGATGCTTTGCCAAGCCTTTACAGCAGCTGTCGTCAGTTTTTGATTTTTCATAGGTCTTTCTGCCTTAAGTTTTGTCCTCAGCAAGTTAAATGTATGCTCACTCAGGTAGAGATCAGGTGATTGACTCAGCCATTGCAGAATATTGTACTTTTTTGCCTTAAACTCCTGGGTTGCTTTTGCGGAATGTTATTGGGTATTGTCCATCTGTAAAGTGAGGCGCCATCCAATCAACTTCACTGAATCTGAGCAGACAATTCATCCCTATACACATCAGAATTCATCCGTCTGCTTCTGTCTTCAGTCACATCATCAGTAACCACTAGTGACCCAGTGCCATTGGGAGCCATGCATGCCCAATCCCTCACACTGTCTCCACCATGTTTTAGAGATTGTGTTACGCTTCAGATCATGAGCTATTTTAAGCCTTCTCCATACTTCACCCCCAATCATTCTGGTACAGGTTGATCTTAGTTTCACCTGTTGTTCCAGAACTGGGCTGGCTTTTTAGATGTTTTTTGGCAAATCTGGCCTTTCTATTCTTGAGGCTTATGAATGTTTGCACCTTGTGGTGAATCCTCTGGATTTGCTCTCATGAAGTCTTCTATTAATGGTAGACTTAGAAAAGTATATGCCTACCTCCTGAAAAGTGTTCTTCACTTGGCTGGATGTTGTGAAGGGGTTTTACCATGTATAGGATCCTACGATCATCCACCACCATTGTCATCTGTGAACATCCAGGTTTTTTAAGGTTCTTTTTACTCCGAATGTACCCAACTGTTGATTTGATCACTCCTAATGTTCCTGCTATCTCTCTGATGGATTTGGAAAAAACATGTGCAGCCAAATGATGGCCTGTTTCACTTGCATTGAGAGCTAATTTGACTGGATGTTGTGGGTTCACCGCAACAGCTTTCAAACGCGAATGCCACACCTAGAATCTACTCCAGACATTTTACCGGCTTAATTGATGAAGAAATAACAAAGGAATAGCCCACTGTCGATGAAACAGCTTTTGAGTCAACTGTCCAATTACCTTTGGTCCCTTGAAACAGGGGGGGCTACAAATTAGAGCTGTAATTCTTAAAGCCTTCCTCCAATTGGGATGTGAATACACTTAAATTAAAGCTGAGAAACGGCACTTTAAGCCCATTTTCAATATTTAACTGTAACTTGAATATTTGTTAAATGTCCAAAATAACAAAACTTTGTCAATCATTCCAGACCTAACTGCATTAATAGTGATATTACTGGAAGGTTCTAGAAATTACTCCAAGTTAACTCAGTACGAATCTATCTGGAATGTTCTTGAAAATAGGTACATCTCAATATCCCTGTCCTGGTCACAAAAGCAAATTTTGTGGGGAATAACCATTTTCTATACTTTTGAGGCGTAAGCAATTAGCAAATAACACTTACTACCCAGGAACAAAAAATGCAGCTGTTCAATCTTGAAAGCAGATTGTCTGACAACATTGGTTTGCTATCTATTAGACATGGGGTTGTATGACATCACGTAACTTTTTACTGTTTTTGTGTTGGTAAGCCTTAAAAATATAGCACTTCGGGATTTATGGTACGTTGTTATAGTTTTTTATTTAGTCTCTGAAATGATTCGTGCCACCCGAATTATATAAAAGAAACCCATGCGAATTGTGACTGGCGCCAGAATTGCATTTTTTAAATTAAACGTTTACTTTTTAATTCCCTAAGCACACTTTCTTTTCTTACTATTGCTGCTGGCTCTTATTTGCTCAAGAGCTTTACTTACTTTGGAGTAGGTAATAATGTTGCAATAGCAGTAGAATAGGGAATTGCCAATATCAGCAACAATGTTTTGAAGAGCAGAAACGCGATAGTTATAACAAGGCCAGTTTCGGCCATTCAACAAACCGAAAATCTTCAGTCGGACGACGCCTTTCGATCCGTGCAGATGCCGAGAAAGTCAGCACGCGTAACCAACGTGAGTTAAAAAAAATCTTGTCACCTTAGCGGATTTTGCAGTGTGCAAATGTCCCAGATTTCTTGTCATGTACATATAACCTACAACTATTGTCATTCAGCTATGCAAATTAAACGCCCAAATTGTGTTAATTTGCTACTTTGTTTCTCAGGGATATGTTGGTGAAAAGGATCTGAATATAGAAGGCTTATTGGATGATCTAAATGGGCAAACGTCAGAGAATGCAAGACCTGCCAGAATGATACCAAGGCAAGAGCTTCTTTGATTTAATTTCAGGGATGTGTAAACTTTGTTACTATAATCTTGATGGCTCTCCATGAGCCAGTCGATGGTGCCCTGGTTACTGTACCATTGTCCTCATAGGGAGAGGGATTGGAATTCTAGCTAAACTGACAGGCTTCCAGGTTACTCCAATGTAACATTTCAAGCTTGCTTCTGAGAGGTTGTTTATTCCTTCACAGGAAAACCCTCAGGCTTCATAGTGAACATGACCAAACTGGTGAGCATGCATGACTCACGCAAGATCTAGTTTTTTTTTATTTTTTAGAATCTTTTAAAGCACCTGTTCAGACATGTATGTCATAAAAAACTATCCATTCTTAAAAGGATGCCACACAATTTTGTCCTGCCTTTACTCAAAATACAAATTTAAACATTTCTTTCACAATCTTTATTGCGCACACTCACAATCTTGCTCAATACCTAATTCTCATTCACAAACTTCAAATTGTAAACTTGTGACGATGAATTGTGTTTTGAATACATGTTTCAGAGGGGTCCCCCAGACCAGGAGGATCTCAGGAAGTTGTGCGACGCAGCACCAGAAACACCACATCCCAACACTCCAAAGAGTATGACCACCTCATCACTAAGTGAGGAATATATATATATATATATATATATATATACACACACACACACAGTGGGGCAAAACATATTTAGTCAGCCACCAATTTTGCAAGTTTTCCCACTTAGAAAGATGAGAGGCCTGTAATTTTCATCATAGGCACACTTCAACTATGAGTGACAAAATGATTTTTGAATGAATTTATTGGTAAATTATGGAGGAAAAAAAGTATTTGGTCAATAACAAAAGTTCATCTCAATACTTTGTTATACACTCTTTGTTGGCAATGACATAGGTCAAATGTTTTCTGTAAGTCTTCACAAGGTATCACACACTGTTGCTGGTATTTTGGCCCATTCCTCCATGCAGATCTCCTCTAGAGCAGTGATGTTTTGGGGCTGTCGCTGGGCAACACGGACAAACAAGTAAGGGACAATGTTGTTGAGAATTACAAGTCAGGGTTAGGTTATGAAAAATATCCAAATCGTTGATGATCCCCAGGAGCACAATCAAATCTATCACAACCAAATGGAAAGAACATGGCACAACAGCAAACCTCTCACGAGACGGCTACCCACCAAAATTCACGGCCCGGTCAAGGAGGGAATTAATCAGGCAGCACAGAGACCTAAAGCAACCCTGGCGGAGCTGCAGAGTTCCACAGCAGAGACTGGAGTATCTGTACATAGGACGACAATAAGCCGTACGCGCCATAGAGTTGGTCTTTATGACAGAGTGGCCAGAAGAAAGCCATTATTTTCAGCAAAAAAACTAAATGGCACGTTTTGAGTTTGCTATAAGGCATGGAGCCTCCCAAAATGTATGGAGGAGGGTGCTCTGGTCTGATGAGACTAAAATGTAATTTTCCAGACATCAAAGAAAATGCCATGTCTGGCGCAAACACAACACAGCACATCACCCAAAGAACACCATCCCCCCAGTGAAACATGGAGGCAACATCATGCTGTGGGAATGTTTTTCAGCAGCCGGGACTGGGAAACTGGTCAGAGTTGAGGGAAGGATGGATGGAAAGTGCTAAATACAGCGATATTCTTGAGCAGAAGCTGTACCACTCTATGCGTGATTTGAGGCTACGACGGAGGTTCACCTTCCAGCAGGACAATGATTCCAAACACACTGCTAAAGCAACACTTGAGTGGTTAAAGGGGAAACATGTAAATGTGTTGTAATGGCCTTGTCAAAGCCCAGACCTCAATCCAATAGAAAATCTGTGGTCATACTTAGACTGCTGTTCACAAGTGCAAACCATCCAACTTGAAGGAACCGGGTGCAGTTTTGGAGGAGGAATGGGCAAAAATCCAAGTGGTAAGATGTGGCAAGCTCATTGAGACTTATACAAAGCGACTTGGAGCTGTGATTGTTGCAAAAGGTGGCTCTACAAAGTATTGACTTTAAGGGGTGAATAGTTATGCACTTTTACTTTTTCTGTTATTTTGTCATTTTGTTGTTTGCTTCACAATAAATAAATAAAAAATCTTCCAAGTTGTGTGCATGTTCGGTAAATTAAATGATGCAAATCCTAAAACAATCCCTGTTAATTCCAGGTTGTGAGGCAACAAAACATGAAAAATGCAAAGCACTGTATATATCTATCCTCAATTAAATCATACAAAAAAAGAAGGGTACCATCGGGAGTTAAGGTATCACTTGTTTGTCTCCTTAGCACGACTGAGGCAGACCTCCAGAAGACCAAAGGCATCATGGAGACGAACAGCTACTTGAAAGACTCCAAACAAGCAGTGAGGCCTTTTTCCATTTGGTGAAATATGATTGTGCCATTCAGTCATCCACAAAGTCAGGGAGGACAAGGCAGTATTTCTGTCTGAATATCTAGCCATGTATTAACCAGTACTGTCCGGGCGTACCGTGGACGGGACGGTTAAGATTCATATTCGCGGAATGTGACAAAAACTGCGACGAGTCGTAAAATATACTTTTTTTTGGTATAGGCATGTCTTATATTTTCAGAAAGCTTAGAATCTTAATAAACAAACTAGAATGACCAATTTACAATAGCTATTGCTACAACAAAACACTGTGCAATCATTTCACGATAGTCAACAACAACAAAACACTTTTCCGTAGGCACCGGGGTTCATACATTCGTGTATCACGGAAAATATTCTACTTACATTACTGAATCTCCACAGATTTCCAATTCCTTTGTTCCCAGAGGGGACAGGAAGCTTCTTTTGCTTGGTGAAATCCGTTTAATTTCTCAAAAAGGATCCATGCGTCGCAGAATGAAATATGAC
>JACXGJ010012858.1:0-17219 GCA_016801105.1 Esox niger
GGGGTGTCCAAATATGTCAAAAAAGACAGACTACCACGGGGTGTCCAAATATGTCAAAAAAGACAGACTACCATGGGTTGTCCAAATTTTTAAGCTCCCATGAAAGAGTATCAAGTTCAGTATCATATCTTTGCACTGAGGGTACTGCAGACAAACAATAAAACAATCCATTAAAAATGGTTTTAAAGCCTACTTTAAATCAGTCGTTGTCTGAAAGTGCCTATAAATATACCACGCCTAAAACTAAAGAGCAGGTAATAAGAATGTGTAAGTACATTGGTGAGGATAAAATTATGTAGAATATAAAGTACATGACCTTTGAATGCTGGATTATTCATTAAGAAATGCAAATGTTCAGATGACCGGCCAGGCCAAAAATATTTACTCCCCCCGGGTGAACGTAAATGTCAGATGTTTTTTCGTGAAGTGAGTAAGTGAGTTAGACTCCTAGCTTCTCAAGTAGCCTACTGACAATTCTACACTATGTAGGGAACAGCCAACAATATGTCGTTGACATAACCTTCCCTCATATTGAAAAGCCAACTGTCACTCACGGAGTGACAGAACACTCCGTGACTCTTGACTGTGACCTTCAGTGGCGTGTCGTCGTGCGTCTAGCCCCGCCCCCGGCAGGACGGAACGCACTCCGTTACACCGAGATAAAAGCGTCATGGAGATTGACCGTTGGTCTGTATTTGCAGGTTCACTCTGGCCCCTCTGTGGCACCCGGACTGTAGTAGTTGTGTATTTGAGATGCAATCAATATAATCTATTTTATAAAGCCGTTTTTACATCACCAGTGGTCACAAAGTTATTTTATAGAAACCCAGCCTGAAACCCCCAAAGGGAAAACAAGAACTGCGTTGATGCACAGTGCCCAGGAAAAGCTCCCAAATAGATTGTAAAGTTTCTAACGTTTGAAATGTTCACTATTCGGGGCACCGCAATATATAATTTCCAGTGTTTCAGATATATTTATGCATTACAGCATTTTTTAAAAAGGCCTCAGGGAAGTTCATCCAAGATATGAGCCTTTTGTCTGATCTAGAAACGAATCCAGTCATGTTTTGATTGCAATTATTGTGGACTTTGTGTTTCGCTGATTGCTCGATCAAAGTGTAGACGGGTAGATGCGGTTGTAATTGTACAGTAGAGCCATTTGACATTGACAATTGAACAGGTTGACACATTTTCGAGCCACTGAACGCCCTGACACATTTTCTCTGGCTTTGTAATATCTACAGCCTGAAGGGAGCCCTATCCCCACCCTCAAAGGTAGGTTTTTCAAAACGAGGGCAGTACTAGTTTAAACAGAATCTCAAGAGCTCGTTAGCTACAGTAGCTAGTCTTTTGAGATTGCGATGCAGCCGCTGCCTGTCCGTTTTTATCCCTGAAATGCAAATAAAAGAAATTAATCTGCCACCACATACCAGCGTATCAACGTTTGTATACAAAAACGCTTTCGTTACTGATATCCTGAATTAGGCTCGAACAGGCTAACCAGTTTGGAAGTATGATTCCCAATAATACAATAATGTTTTATGGGCTACTGGAGTCTTCAGTTGTCTTCCTGACAAACTATTAATAGGAGGAAAAACAGATCGCTGACCACGAACTGCTTATGTATGTGGAAAACATTGTCAGCTGTTTAGTATCCCCTGGAAGTCCCTCCGCACCGGAGGAGTGCGATGCCACCGGCTGCAGACAGCCGTCATTCGCACTCATCACCCGCAGACGAGTACATTTTGGTACAACGCGAGGAATTGGTGCGCAGCCCGGCCATCCTCGTCTTCCCCCGCTGTGCGAGCCTGAAGGAACACTGGGTCGTCAGCCAGTTTACGACCTCCACTGATTCTCCCGACAGATACAATGAATTACGACGCCGGATTTGAGTCGCGTTTGCAATAGTGAGCCATTATCATAGCATCATCCATGTTTAATAATAGGCATCATAGTTAATATTATTCTAATAATATAACTTTTTTACTTAGAGTTGCGCTTTTTTGCCTAATCGTATTCTCTTCAGCTCTTTGTTTCCCTCTCCTTTCTCTCTTTGTATGCTTCCATCTTAAATGGCGCCCTTTTGTCTATTGGGCACTACAGTAGTTTTGAGCTTGGCCCCATAGGTCTTGGTTAAAGGCAGTGTTCTATAAAGGGAGCCGATCTGGTCTCTATGCTGTTTAGATATGGGTTGGAGCCTTGTGCACAATGTTTGTTTTCATTTCCCCATTCCCCTGGAGAGACAGGGAACTCCCATAGCTCTGAAGTATAACCAATATCAAGTTCCTCATTAAAAATAATTGGTCTCCTTTAAATGGAGACTTGGCGATCTGCCACTGATCTGAATGGGCTTGCAGGTGTTTCTCATGTCTTTTCGTTAACATCTATTGTTCAGCAGTGAGGGAAATATAAGATAATTGGCTATAATTCTTTGATTTCCCTTAGCAAGGGAGAAAAGTGAAAAGTTGGGAAACATCATACGCCTGAACATGAAAAGAGGCATAATGCAAGTGGAATCTCCGGCAATTTTTATTCATCTTTGCAAGCAAAAGGAAAGCGGTCATTCCACCGCACGTTAGATCACTTCAATGCCTAGCCCGATCTAACGGTAGAATTCAACCTCTTGTTCTGTTCTGTACCAGACAAGTTACCGCCTGTGTTCCTAATTTACTATTGAGTGCCATTCTGACTCCACAATGCGCGTTATAAATAAACGTGTTTCTCCTTCTCATGCGAAGAAACGTCTGAAGTATTGAAGGCCGCACACACACACACACACACACACACACCAACACACTGTTTTTAAATTGTTTTATTGTGTAGTGTGGACTTGCACACAATTGGGACTTATGGAATATTTTGTTTTAATATTTTAAATAGTTGAAACAATGTAATAACAAGTAAAAACAACGACAAGATAAACAGCCTCTCCTCATCTCATTCTCTCTCCTTTCTCCATGTTATCCCTGTTATGTCAGTTTTAATCTTCATTTCTCTTCCTCCCTAAATCTCTCTAGTATTCTCCCCATCTTTCTCTCTTTCCATTGTACTGGGTATTCCTTCTCCCTCCGGGTTATTCAGAATTTCTCTGCTTTTTTCCCTCTCCATCTTATTTTGTCTTTCGGTCCTATTTTTTATATATTCTGGTCCTTTTCTTCTCTCTCTCAGCTCATGCTCCTCATCTTTTCTCATTCAACATCGTCACAGTTTCTTGCCACTCTCTCTTTTTGCCTTATTTTCTATTCATTTATGCATATTTCTTGCTCTTAAATCGAAGCTCCTGCAGTCCTATATACACACATAGTTTACATGCCTACGTCACACACACACACACACACACACACACACACACACACACACATCAGCCCACACATAAAGCACCAGCACAAACATTAAACACAGGAAGCACTCCTACATGCAGACTTTAAATAAAACACACACACGCACATATTTTGAATGCTTTATTTTAATCCCCAACTCAGATTGCCAAATGTCTAAGCGCATACACACACACACACACACACACACACACACAACACAGCCTTTTATATGTGCCTGCCTACATAGATTACAAGCACTCCTCACACACCATACACCCTTTTATATGTGCCTGCCTACATAGATTACAAGCACTCCTCACACACATCACAGCCTTGCATGGAGCTGACTTCCATCTACAGACTTTATCACTTTGATTAGGGTCGACTGTCTTCCCAAAAGACCAAAAATAAAATGTTTCACCAGGTCGACTCGGGGGTTTGATCCAGCCACAGACCAGTTGCAGGATGGATGCACGCATATTTCATTTATATAGCAAAATATATATCGCTTATATATATCTCCGGAAATAAATAGGACACCACTGCACCTTTTTCTTTCCTTTCCAAAAAAGCCGAAAAGGAAGGTTTTGAGTGTGGAACAGAAGCGTTCAATCTGCAGTGGTCTCTTAATTTTAACCCTTCTGTTGCTCACTCAAAACCTTTTCAGCTTTTTTGGAAAGAAAAGAAGTACAGTGGTTTCTCATTTTTTTCCTGAGCTGTATTTATGTGTATGATATATTTAGCTATTTCTACAAAAACATCCGGATCTAATGTTTATCGGGTGTAGACAACTGTATCTGTACTGAACAAGAGGCTTGTGTCTGTTACACAGGTTGTATAGATCATTGCCTCCTCGGATACTGCAGAGAAGTGATTGATCTCAGGGTACTGTATTTATGTGGAACCATGGGCATAGGTTGCCCTCTGCTGTTAGTGATTTGCTAGGGTACGATACACCAGCTATCAAAAGTACAACCCCAGGAATGTCTCCTTGATCCACGGGCATATCGGCCATTTTAATGAATTGGAATGATCCCCACTTCACCCCCTCGACCTTCACTTAATGATTTGAACTATTTGGATGGGTGCTTGTATTTGGAAAATGTCTTCCCTTGTCACGTCCTGGCTATGCCCCTAGCCATCTCTGCACTGGGCTGGGGCCATAGTCAGGACAGGACAAAAAGAGGTGCCTCTAGGCATCCCTATTTAAGTTTGGTCTCCCCAATTGGATGCAGGTGTAGATCGTTGCCTCCAATTGGGGAACCCATTTATGTGAATGTTTGACCACTCGGTGTGGATCATTATGGTTTTGCTTATGGTTGTCAATATCCAGTAACGGTAAGCTGCTCTCATTTTGATTTTCTTTATTTTAAATAAAACAATGGATTATTACCACCGCCACGTCTCTGCGCCTGTGTCCTACTACCAGCTCTGTGACCCTCATAGAGTCGGGCCAGAGCCTGGATATTTGGGAACTTGTTATGCAGCTTTGTTGTATACCAGGTGTTGTATTTTAATTGTATTTTACTGACGGTTTTATGCTTCCGTATTCCCTTTTGCCACTTTTTGCAGCAATGCTACTCAGCTTACTTGTGGATCTGTAGACAGGCTTCTAGGGTGTTCTCCAACAACTCAAACCATCCTTGTCTTCGAAGGACTTGACCGAGTCTGAAGAGTGTACTGTAAGAGTGTACTGTAAGAGTGTTGGTTCACTTGGTTTGTTTGTGTGACGAGAAACATTTTACGAATTAGACTCTGATGACTGAATGAATTTGTGTGGAACGCCAGCGTTGAAAACCACAGCTATAATCAACGGCAACCAGCCTTCCCCCATTCCGTTCCTTTCCGGCAGTATGAACTACAGACGTCTGTCTATGGCAGGGATTTTTACTTGGAGAGACATTGCATGAATGTCTCACATAGGCAGAATCACAAGCATCAGAATGTCCCAATGTCACGCCGTCTCGCCCGCGAGACAACAGACATGACAGGGCTGAATACAAGGACTGACAATGCAAGGTTATGCAGTGCTTTGTTAACAATTACAAACCATGGATTATAACTACTTTTGTAGTAGAGCATTCAAAGAGCACTAATCCTCTTACCAATAGGTCGCCTTTACATCAATAATTTAAAAGGCAAGCATTTAATCGACCTTGAGGCATTGTTAAGTTTAATAAATTCTAATAATTCATACAAAAGTTAAAGAGAAGGAAAAAATAAGAAATTAGTGAACGATTGAAGATAGAGTGAGATAATTAATCGGGAGACAGGTATTTGTGTAAAAACACTGGCAAGCTCACGAGGATTGAAATGAACGTTGTCGATTCAAGGGCCGATTATTTCGACATGAACCTCTGTCAGCATGCAGTCCATGACTTCCAGTAGTAGGACTTACATCCTTCTGCACGAGCACGCGAGTCCTGTTGCAGGTCCTGTGCCGACTGCTGTTCCGTGGTCTCCCGTCTACTTTCCGGCTTCATGCCACTTGGAAAAACATTCGGGAGAGCGTTTGTTCTGCCTCCGTTGTAGTGTGACTGTGAAAGCTTGTAGATCAGATAGTTGAGGTTGTTCTTGTCATTGTTGGATGGGCTGGATACCTGTGAAAAGAAAGTGGCCTTTAGTTGACGAAATCCTCAGGTCCTGCAAAGTCGAGCACGTCGATTGGCTGTAACTAGACTATATGGGCTGAATTGTTAAGATACAGCAAAGCACAGCCGGTGAGATATTTCATCATCAACGACATAGTCAGTAGGCTGCAGTCCAGAACACGTTGACTGGCCTTCACAAACCTTGCTAGTATTTAAATAGGAACATCTTGGTCCTCACCTGTTGTTCCTGTGATGTTTCAGGCCAGGCTGGTTGATCCCAGTGGTTGGGGTCGAGCTCCGGCAATCCTCCGACATCTGGAATCTTCTCCGGCTGAGACACCGAGACGCACGCAAGCGCAAATGCGCACAAGATACTGGTTAGGGCCATCCGATTTTCCTCTTGTCTTGGTAGCTGATGTCCCAGGGTTGAAGGCAGAAGACACCGACTGTCTGCTATGCTGCTTGCCAGTATTTTTTATACCACGGTCTTGCATAAGATTAGGGCGAGGTTCATGAATATACTCCCGAAAATGTGTTTGTTTTCACCGACGCAGTTAAGTGTGAAATGTGGCAGATATTTACAACAGTCACTGGGGGTAGTTATATCAGGGGTGTAATTAGAGACAACTGTTCTTCAGAGTCACTGGACTGGATTTTTTACAATGAGGTAGCTTTTAGGCCATGATGCATCATTTATCCCGGCCATAAATACCATTTGTGATGTGTGTGTGTGTACGGTTGTGTGTGTGTGTGTCTATGTCCGTGTGTGTGTACGGTTGTGTGTGTGTTTCTGTGTCTGTGTGTGAGTGTGTGTGCGTAGACATTTTCTTGGGACCAAAAACTCTGCAAGAACTGTTAAACCAGGAACCTTTTACCTTGTGGAAAGGTTTAGGATCATCATTTGAATGGGTTAGAGTTAGATGTTAGGGTTAGGGTTAGATGTTAGGATTAGGCTTTTTGGGTTAGGGTTAGGGTTAAGATAGGGATAGGTGTAAGGTAGGTGTTAGGATTAGGCTTTTTGGGTTAAGGTTAGAGTTGGTCTTAGGTTTAGAGGTTATGCAAAGAAGGATTTTGAATGTCATGTTTTTGGTCCACACAAGGATACTAAAACATAATCTGTGTGCATTTGTAACCAGCACCTTATTTTCCTAAAAGGGCTAATCTGTTATAACCGGTCCCCTTTCTCTCGTCACTGTGAAATTAGCAGAATGTCCTCATCGGACATTTGAACGTTTCCAGGCCAACAGACCCAGAGACTCGGCTGTTACGACCTGGTTTCCGTGACCACAGACTGGGCCTCTACGTCACACAGGGAACGTGCTCCAACCAGTTCACTCCGCCTTGGTCAACTGACCAGACTCACGCTTCGTTTGACCTTTGACATGTTAGCTCTTACCCCGTCCTGCCTAATTCTGTTGTAGCCTTGGTGTTCACTGGGCAATCGCTGCCTACTCACCTGAACTATGTTGTATTAAAACACACTATGGTAAATAAAATGAAAACTTGGAAAATCCTCACGCCCAGAAGACGACGGTTGGAGACCTCCTTTTCAAGTTCACCTTGAAAGGAAAGTGGGCGGTCCCTTTAGGGCATGGCACTCAACTTTATGTAATTGTCTAGTCTGCTAGCGTTACATAGCCGCTGTGCCATTAGCGGGCTTACCCCCTCTTCAGCAGGGTGAACGAATCCTATTAGTGCAGGATGGAGCTCTTCACTTCCTCACAAGTTCACGACAGAATGTCTGTCATGTCCATGGAAGCTCATGTGGATCAAATGGGAAAGTGTCTTTCCGTACGATGAGCCACTGCCTTAAATTGATTTTTATATTGCTGTCCGTTAAAGCAGCGTAAGGGAATGTTGTGAGAAGGCTGTGCTACTGTGCTTGAACTGCCTGTTTTCCTGCACTCTGAATCTGTGGAAGTTAGCACACACTGGGCTGTACAAGAAAATTAAATGTTGATGCTGGCATTTGTATTCTGGAATTTCATTTTTTCTTTCAGTAGAATTTAGAAACGCCAGGTGGTAGACCCTGCATTACTTCTGAGGCCCAAGAACCAGTCATTGTGAACACAGTCATTGTGAAGGGCAGGGAGAGATCTAAAACATGCAAGGCAGGGGGTCCTCCAGGAGCAGGGTTGAGAAACACTTGTCTACAGGAACAATAGCAACAGCAGCAATGACCAACAAGAAACACTGGGGCAGGAGGAACTTTAAAATAACCCAATACACTAATGAGAATTAAACTGAACATAGAAACAAGCAAACTAGAACTAAAATACAGAGAACATAGAAATATAACAACCGGCACAGCACAGGCCGTTGCCAGTCACTGCATTATGTTTGAGTTTTTAGGACTGAGACAGATAATATGCTTTTGAGAATAATGTTTAGTGTGAAACATTTTGTGTGAAAAGTCTGGGGTTTCATTAATATGGTGTAAGGTTTGAGAAATTACCAGTTGTAAATGTAAAGTCCCCCCCAAACACACACCCACCCACACACACACAAGGCTTGATTCATCATAATGAGGGATTGCTTCAGTCAGGCTGTTTGTAATATATTTTATTCTGTACTGTAGACCTGGACACAACCAGGAGACTTATGGAACATATGCTTATTTTAACATGGAAAAACTGTGGAAACAAATATGGAAAGAAAAAAGATCAGAAACAGCACGGAAAAACGACAAACATCTCCAACTTATTCTTTCTGTATATCTTATTCTTGCTCTCTTACTCTTATTTTCCCTACCTTTCTCTATCTTGTTCTCCTTCTCTCCATTCATGTTTTTCTCCCCTATCTCCATCTTGTCTCTCTTGTCTTATCTCCTCTGTTTCTTCTATTTTATTTATCCTTGTTGTTTTCTTTTGTTTCTCCCTACTCCCTCTCTCCCAATAACCTCTCCTTATTCCCTCATGACCTATTCTCTCACTCCCTATTCCCAATCCCTATTTCCTTTCTCCCTATTCCCTCATCCTACTCCCTCTCTCCCAATTACCTCTCCTTATTCCCTCACTCCCTATTCCCTCACTCCCTATTCCCTCATGACCTATTCTCTCACTCCCTATTCCCAATCCCTATTTCCTTTCTCCCTATTCCCTCATCCTATTCCCTCTCTCCCTTTTCCCTCTCACCCTTTCTTCCATCTTCTTCCCCTTCTCTCCTTTTTCTTCACCCATTTTTTGTTCTCTCTTGCTATTGTCATTCAACTAATCACACTTTCCTGTAATTTGCCATTTGTGCCTTATTTTATATTAATAAATGCATCATTATTTCTCCTAAACCCATACAGTCATTTAACCTGTGTATTTAACCTGCCTCAAAATCTATGCTCACACAATACGCACAAAACGAAACATTTACGTTTAAGTCATTTAGCATTCGCTCTTATCCGAAGTGATGCAATATTCGATGGGCAGCATGTGAACCGGTCATCAGGTCCGACATTTTATTAATGAATCACAGATTCGCACCTTTAAAATATAACAATTCCAGTGACAAACAAACAATAAATAGTCATTCCAAATAAAACCCACGACATGTACGTTCTGCGGGTTGGTGTTTGAAGGCAACGCTGCAGCTTCAAAGGCCGTGTTGTCAGAGCTCAAGTGGACCCATCGGTCAACATGCGGTCCACGATTTCCAGAAGAAGACTTTACATCCGGCCTTGCGGACCCGCGAGCCCAACGACGATCCCTGGAGCAGTTCGACTTGCATGGCCTCACGCCGGCTTTCCAGTTTCTCACCACCTTCCGGTCTGCCCGGGGGTGCGTTGGTGTCGATCCCATTGCGCTGTTTCTGTGTCAGCTGATACAGCAGCCAGGTGAGGCTGTATTTGTCCTTGGCGGATAGGCTGGAGACCTGTACAAAAAAAATACATTTGTACAACTTACAACATCCTCACACGCTGTGATATGGACTCTGTCTGAATAGATAACATCATGGATAGTAAACAACTGCTCTCTACAATATGCTGGCCGACACGCTAGACAAACTCTCCCCTTTACCAGGGGAGGGAACCCGGTTTTTGGTGAAATTATCCTGGTAATGTTCTGAGTATAGTACATTATGCCCTTAACCCCAGGATCAGTTTTACACAAACGGCCTTTGACATCTAAGATCCACTGGCATATTTTACAGCAGGATGTGTGTTTCTTTTCCGCTTCCGATTGAATTGCTAGTGCTGTTTGGCAAACTCTGCATTTACATTCGGCCAGACATGCCAGTAGTCAAAATGGTGTCAGAGGGAGAAGTCAATGGGGACATACTTATTCTGAAATATTCAGATGGACCTTTGACATCACTCAGCTATATATGGGATCCCCTGGTCCCAGGGCCCCTGGCAAATGTCATGTCAACAATTCAAATTTGTGTGAAAAAACTAACATCCTCACAAATGTGTTGTTTCTGCTGATTCCATTGAGGACAATATGTGCCAAACCTAAAGAAATTACATAATCGCACACAAACTGTTTTATTTATTTTATACTGACTTGTTCTGCCACATCTTTATCAGGTGAGACATAATCTGGATGCATATTACAGGGGGATAAACTACTTTAAGAATCCCTCCAAACTACAGGAGGCTGTGTGTGCATTTACAGACACTGAAAGAGCCACTCCAGCAAATTCCACAAAGTAGGTTAAAGATTTTTTTTGAAATTGACTGACTTTCCCAACCAAAAATGAAATTTAAACAGGAACGCCACACTCCTTACCAGTTGTTCTTGTGATGTTTCAGGCCAGGCTGGTTGATACTGGTCTTTGGGCTTGATGTGGTTGAACTCCAACAACCCTTCAACATCTGGAATCTTCTCGGGCTGGGACAATGCCACACTCACAAGCGCAAATGCGCACAAGACACTCTTTAGGGCCATTCGATTCTTCTCTTGATTCGGTTGCTGGTGTCTAGGCTGAATGCAGAAGACACTGTAGCTACGTTTCTGCTGTGTTCGTTGTCGTTTTTATACCAAGGTCTTGCATACGATGAGGCTGGAGGTAATGAAGACAGTCCCCGAAATTGTATTTGTTCTCACTGATGCAGTTAAGCGTGTAATGTGACAGATATTTACAACAGTCACTGGGGGTAGTTATATCAGGGGTGTAATTAGAAACAAGCCTAGTTCTTCATAATCATTGGACTGCATATTTTACAGTTAGGCTGTTCATTGGATCATTATTAAAATGTTACAGGTCGTTTACATTTGTTGCTGTTGTCTACAATGCGTAATTAATCTGGGCCTGGGAAAATAAGTCCTTAATGTGCAATGAGATGAGCCATGTTGTTTTTTGTAGAAAGCACAACGTTCTAGGTACCGGAATTCTGACTCGTGAAAACAGTATGAAACGTGTGTTTTCACTCGACCTGTTCCGAGTGACTGGTCAGCGTTGTGAATAAATAGGCCACAGCTGCTGACAGACGAACGTCAAACGGGAGAGTGCATCTCGTCGACCGACCGGGTCAGAGGGAACCAGTGAAAGCGTGACCTCTAGAATCCCTAATGTCATCCTGCAGCAGAGACGGCCATTGCCTCAACTTTATGGCGCGGAAAGCGGGTTAATTGGATCACTGTTGCACCGTGTCAGTGTCATTAACGTTTTATGCTACACGAGGGCCCACGGCGGAAACCAGCTTGGAAACCAGCTTGTAACAGCGGAGAGCATGGGTCTGTTGGCGTGCAAATGTGAATAGAGCCAATGATGACATAACATTCTGTCAGGGAAGGGACGAGTTATCGCTGACAGAGAAGCCATTCCAGGAATAAAATATGTTGACCAAAAACACATACCCAGACACATTTATTCTTTTACTGTCCTTGTGGTGACCCCAACACTATTCTCAATCCAAAATCCTATAATCCCTAATCCTAACCTTACCCTTAACCCCGTAAAACCTAATCTTAACTCTAACTCCTTACATTAATCCTGGAGGCATAAAAAGATAAGACAATGTGTATTGCAGTGTATGGATTCTTTTATTGCCTTCAGTTTAAGCAGTGTAAGTGTAACGTTGTGAGGAACTGTTGTTCAACAGGGGCCCAAGTGTCGTCTTTGTAATTGTAGTTTCTCAAAGCATTTAGGTGTATCAAAGAAAATTAATTTGTGTTTAATAAATACATTTCATGAGAAGAATTACAGAACATATTTTTCTGTAATTTCTTAAATTCAGGACCTTTGACTGTTCAGTCTGACCATGTGGGCGTTAAGGAACTAAAATGACATTTGCATACACATGTCTGATTGGCTGATAGGCTGGCCTAGAGCCCTAACCCTTACCAAGGTTAAAAGTCAATTTTATATTAAAATTAGATCATGTTTGCTACATCACGCAATTGACCATTTCTACACAACAGATTTACATTTATTACATTTGTTTTCCGAATAGATTTTATCACAAGACATCATCGTAAATCCCTGCGTTATTTCGACGTTTCCACTCAGTTCACACCTCTTACGAAATCGCATGATTGGTTCAGCAGACCAGATAAGACTGACATCTGATCAGAGCCTAAGAATGTAAGTTGTTCCAAACTCTAGCGAATGCAAATGACATAAATATATAAATACCATTGGTGTTAATAAAGTTTGTATTAATTATTATAAAAATAGATATCAGCAGTTGCTTAACGCTTATGTTACCTTACGCCGATATTAGGATCAACTGATTAAACTGTTTACATGTCCTAAAAATGAATAATTTTCCTCCGAAAATATTATTAAAATCGGCAAACGTCTTCTATGTTGACCATACATCCTAATCAAATAATTCCAAATTCGGTATTTTTTTAACGTTCCATCCCGTAACACACTCCATCAATTAATACTATTGGACATAGGCTACTATAGCCTGCATTAGGGAGTGGCTACATGTTCCTACTCTTTCATCCAGTTGTTTGTCTTCAAGGTTAGCTGTGGAATGTCCAACGTAGTAAACACTAACAATTGTCAGTACCAGTCATGTGTATGTAATGCTGTAGCTGGTTGTTTTAAAGATGCCCGGCTTTTAATCTATAGAGGAAAGCCTACTGACCGTTTCAACAGTAATGGGTGAGAGTTCTATTTATTCTCGCGTGGAGGCCAACTGTGTTGTGATCATTTCGGGATCTAATTATGCATCTTTTTTTTGTACTTCCTCTACTTAGTTTTCTATTATTATTCATATTGTTTTCTTACCACGCACCTTTGTCTCAGCTGGCCAAACGAATTTGCTGATTACAATGTCCGTGTGGGCAGACACACACACACACACACACACACATTATAAAAAAAGAATTCGTTTTCCATTTGTAACAGTGACTGTAATATGTATGGCCTCCGTTTACCACCTGCACCATGGGCACATCCTGCTGACCTGTCCTTTAATTCATGAAATGAAGAGATTATTGTGGAAAGGGCCTGTGGGTGTGGAACCAAGGAATTTTACAACCGGACATTTCCGGAACAGGCTCGAGGCGGTTTGGTGTTCAATCAGCGGTCTCACTTCTGCCTGATAAAATAGTGAGGTATAACTAGTGTGTGAAAACTAAAAGAAAACAAGGGGATATGTGTGTTTTCCCAGAACCGGCGACAGCCAGCTTCAGTACCCTCATTAAGCTGACTGGAAAACATTTACGTTTCGTCATTTGTTCCTTTCCAAACTGTCACCAGATCCAGTCCGGACTGGTTCCCTCGGTTCACATTAAAGGCGGGTTCCCTAGCAATCAAACCGATGTGAGACCAATTGGGTGTAATGGAAAGGAAATGACGTCAATACCGTGCAATTGCGCTCTTCTCCATTGAACTTTCCATGTCTTTTACAGAATGTAGTTTCCCTGTCAACCAGGGATCAATCTGGTCGTAGCACGTATCAA
This sequence comes from Esox niger, assembly GCA_016801105.1. Classification (NCBI taxonomy): domain Eukaryota; kingdom Metazoa; phylum Chordata; class Actinopteri; order Esociformes; family Esocidae; genus Esox; species Esox niger. The sequence continues at coordinate 13,762 of JACXGJ010012858.1, forward strand.
GCGCAATAAGGTCTGGAATCTTTCAACAAGGTTTCAGGTTAGTGCCATTTATTCTCATTCTGTGGCAATTGACTGGACAAGGTTTATAAAGGCACCCGTGTCTGTAAGAGTACAAAAACCAAACCGTAAGTTGCAAAGAAGCACACAGCTAAGACAACCAAAGAGTGGTTTTGTCTGTGAATGCCGCTGAGTGATCAAGCAAAAGCCCAGATTGAATATCCCAGGGGAGACACATCGAACCTAACAGAGCTTCATAGGATCCAAGAGGAATGGTAAACCCTGCCCTTATCCATTTGTGCAAAGCTTGTAGAGCATGTTGAGGCATAACCTGAAAAGACTCGAAGGCACTTCTCAAGGGCCTGAATACTTACAGGAGATATTTCAGATTTTCTTTTGCAATAAATTGGCCAAAATGTCTAAAATGTCTTTGCTTTGTCATTATCAGGTATTGTGAATAGATGTATGGCAAACATTTTTATAAATTCTAAATTAAGTCAATAGCAACAGAATGTGAACAAAGTGAAGGTGTCTGAATGGCTTCCGAAGGCAGTGAACAGTACATCGAGACAGAACTTTTAGTTGTTTATCTGATGTTTAAGTAACTGGATTTGACCTTTCACAAGAACATACAGAATGCTAATGCTAACTACTATCACTGTCTATCAAGATAAATGAAAAGATCTGACTGCTTGGACCAAAGTCATTCCACTGGGTGAATGGGTTTTAGTGGACCTTGGGGACCCATTGATCCAGTCATAAATAGTACAGTACTCTGACAGCATGAAATTAAAAGGAAACAAAAACCTTCCATTATTTATAACCACGAGTGTATATATACATATACATATATATGACTTTATTGACAAAACATTTACTGAGTATGAATATGTTGTCTGGTACAGTAGTCCCACCTAGCTGTCATAAGGTGAACACACCCACTGTTAGTCTCTGCGGAGAAGAACATCTGCTAAATTACTCAAATGCAAATGTGTTCGGCGGAACACGTAATTACATTTCAAATTTCAATTACAGTGTCATCTTTGAGTAAATATGCTGATTTCGTATTATAAACAGGTGTGATTTTTGTTTGTAAAAAACATGTTATTTGAATGCATATGGATTTCAGAACTGATTCCAGAACTGTGCCTCAATTAAACTCAACAGCCTGTTATTTACAACGCAGTGCTTAGCACTCATTTACATCCCAACGACTGCGTGGCCCACAGTGAAAGAAATGGAAAGCTCAGTACAATCAATTCAAGTTGACAGGATGCCATTGTAACCCGAGGAAGACATCAGCCTGAATGACCATACAAAAAGGTGTTTTTGACCGAGTTCATTATTAGTTTTTTTTTTTGCATCAAATGGACAATGCAGTGGATCATTTGATGACCGCATACAAAGACATGGGGACCAACAGTGACTGCTGAGTATAAAACCAGCTTCTGAAATTAAACAGAAACCTAAAGGAGCACTACAGAGCATTTCAAATGGGAAACCAATCCTCTGTGAAGCATGAAGGGGCACTAAAGTCAAACACAACAAACTATTTATGAAATGGAACAATGAGAGGCTACTACTCATTTAGTTCTGCTCTAGATCATGGCAAGATATTACATATAAAGAAAAACTATTCTGGTAACATGGGGTACTGTAAGTGATCTAATAACGAGAGGTTGTTTCTCCCAATTGATAACTCCCTTCTATACAATTGCGCATTCTCCCCCTTGCTTTTATTCAAATTTCCCCAAAAAACGATCATAGTTTTGACCCCTGACGTTTGACCCCTGACGATGTTCATGGAGACTTCAGTCACGGTTTCCTGCACACGCGGCAGCGGCTGATGACGTCCGTTAGATGGGGTGCCTTCACAGTCTGGGACACAGGCTCGCTGCAGAGGAGCACACGGATGTTGAGTGCATCACAGCCTTTTTAGGGTGTCAGCAGCTGCCGCCAGGATCTCACATGTTTACGTTATGTCTAGGAACGACACTACACGTCTGGCTGTTTCCTATTAAACGTCAGCTGGGAAAAGGTCTGTTTTTCACCGTTTAACTGCAGTTTGGGACAAGTCAAAACAAATCACACACCACCCTATTCCATTTATTATGATAATACTAACCTGAACATCTGACTGGGGTCGAGTGAGGCCAGCCAGTAGCTGTAGGAGTCTGGGTAGAAGTTACAGGAACCTCTGCCGTGGCACTCGATAAAGGGGACCTGCCGGAAGTGTTCCAGACATGAGCCCGGGGACACCAGCGCCTGACCCGACCCCTCGGCACCCACACCTGTTTCCTGGGAGGAAAAGAGAGTTTTCAAAAATGCACTTAGCACACTTCCTTTCAAGATGGTCGGATGGAAAACCAATCGGAAAAGCAGAGGACAGGAACATTTTCCCACGGGAATGACATCCCTTTTCGCTGCTTTAATTGGGTTGATAACCCGTGCGGGGGTTGTGATATATTGCTAATATACCATGGCTGAGTGCTGTTTCCATGGACACCGCAAAGGAAGGCTTTGAGTGAGGAACAGATGGGTTAACATTAGGAGACCACTGCAGATTGAACACTTCTGATCCTCACTCAAAACTTTCCTTTTCAACAATTTTGGAAAGGAAAGAAAAAGGTGCATTGATCTCTTAATTTTTTCCAGAGCTGTATATATTTATGTATAATTCATAAATAAATAGATACACGTCTTCACAAACAGAACAGTACATGGTGTAGAAGAGAACAGACAGAAGGCTGGTACCATGATAAAGGAGTAGCCCGTCCAGAGGGATTCCCAGTGACGAGGGCATTCTGGGATGTGGGTGGTCTGGCTGTGGATGGCGATGGCATTGGATCTTCCCTCACACACCGAGCACCTAAATCACACACACCACAGTAGCATAGCAACCTTTTCCCGCCTTCAAGCAGACGCGTGTGAGCTCATGTATGAGGGTGATTAAATTCCAGCCGTATGACATGTACATGGGCATGGTCATCAGACCATGCGAGATGTCTTCAACTGGCCATTTTCTGTAAGTAAACAGTTGTACACTGAAACCATTTAGTGCCATTATATAAACCAGACTATCCCTGAAATGCTGACATTCACTGACAGACCAAGTCTAACCAATTTTGGTGGTCTAGAACGCATTGCTTTTTTATCTAATAACTAGATAAAATAACTTTTATCTAGTAAATATATCAGTTCGGGTTTAACTATAAATAGCCCCCGAATTCCCTGATTTCTTTATTTGTGAAACTTTTTTTGTTTGTTCAATATTTGATCAATGAAACTTACATTCCCATCACAACTAATTGCCTTACATTTTTATATTGAAATCTCAAAAGTATTAATCTATTTTTTTCTGTATATTTGTAATGTGTTGTGTGTGTGTGTGTGTGTGTGTGTGTGTGTGTGTGTGTGTACCTGCTGATGTAGTTGGTGTGTGTGTGTGTGTGTGTGTGTGT
>JACXGJ010012859.1:0-17217 GCA_016801105.1 Esox niger
ACAGACATATATATACACACACACACACACACACACACACAAACATTTCCATATACTCTATACGTATCTATATAGGAATATGTTAAGTCAAAATGATAAAACCATTCCGTTTTATTTTAAGTGACAGTACCTTGTGTTCAGATGGGAAACAAGAAGCCACATAAACAGATATGCTAGGAGGACCTAATTGTTAATATATAGTTCAATAAATGTGCAATAATGTATAGTCTAAACATAATGAATATTCAGAGATATATTGGAGGTTACAGTGCAATGAGAGCAACATTTATGTGAAATGAGAAACCATGAGTTACATTCAACATTATATTGAGTTATTATATTTAATACAAGTGGAACTCAAGCTGAAAGTGTTCATATATAATGCAACACACATGCACAAGTATGTTTTATAGAGGCTTTGAATTCTGGCTGGGCTGTCATGTGTTATATTCCAAAGTAACAGCATGAAACTAATGCTGTACTTATTTAAATATTATGTCTTAATGAAACAAAACAATTTGAGCTGCCGATGGAAATTATGTACCATCCTGTTATACATTGTTAATATCGTTGAATACATTTAATGGATGTAAGTATTATTACTATCATGCATTCAGAATTATATTGAAAAGAGTACATTGAAATACAGTACTACTACAGAATATCTTTGAAAAGACATATCATCTAATCTGTTCTGGATTGCTATTAGTAATTTGAATCAAAACATGAAATCGGAATAACTACAGACAGAAGGTAGTTAATGAAATCTGACAAGCTGTTCATCATGTCTTCACTCATGGGAATTATTCCTATAGCTGGGAATAGTACATTTAAAGCATCACAGAGTTAATCAGATAAAAGTGCTACGTCAGTTGTTTTGTTCATCAAAATGGAAAAACAGGAAAGTCAGCATTGCCATGGAGAGTGGAGTACTGTGTGTTGGTGTGTGATTTTATGTAAATGTATTTGAAGAGTTTCCTTAACTAATGAAACTGTACAATATACTGTCTCCATTATCAGTCATATTGGTATACTATTTGATTCACTAATAATAGAGATTTTTTAGGTTTTCCAAATGGAATCATGGCATTTTAAATGACAAGGAGATAATACAGATTTTTTTAGGCTATGCCTTGATTACTTAATTTCAGAGGATTTTGAAAAAAAACAATGGATCCTCATCACTCAATGTGTATTATGAGTTGCTGCATTAAGAAGTTGGTTGTACAAAGTCAGGTGAAAAATAACTGTATTTTGTGGCATCTCCTGTATATAGAAAAAATCAATAGAGGTATATCGCATATCTGGAAACATTTAGAATAGTAATATTTTAAACATATATCAAGGGGACCCAAAGATTTTCAATGAATATGTGGAAGTATATACCAATAGTATATACCTAGATTTGGCTGTACATACCTGTGGGTGCATGTGTATTTCTGGATATATCTATGGGTGTTTCTGTGCAGCCTTGTGTTGTAGTTGGCTGATCAAATCACACCTCTCTGTTTTCATGTTGTTTGCAGTCCATCCACTTGTCTTTTACAACGTATTGATCTAAGGCGAAACCACAGTTATGGCTTTATCCTATCAGCACCTATGTTTAGTTGTTTGCCCTGCAGGTTCATTCGCTGACATTGATTAATAAACCCCAATACAGCTACAGTCATTAAATCCAAAACAGAGCTCTTCCAAGAAATTCACATTGGCCAGTGAATACATAGATCTCAGAACAACATTGTGGTTAATTTGCAGAAAACTGGACTGTTGGTGTATGTCTGTACAGCCGATTGACCAGATGTGCGTTCAAAACATCCCAGGAGTCAAAATAACCTGTGTATTCTTGTACAAAAACATATGATGAAATAGACTTGAAACTTGTACAGTAGTTGTTGTTTTGTACCCATGATCACCCCTTTCTGTTGCTTTGTATCTGCCACAGACGTCACTGTGAATCGTTGTGTTGTTTGACAATGGCAGAATGCTGACAACATGTTTACCTCTGGCCAGGACACAGTGAATACATGGCCTTTGCTACTGGGGTTGTAGGAAGATAAAACATTGTATATGCAGTAAGTCTATTCTGACACAAATCCCCACAAACACATGTACACACACAGACATAATGTACTGAACATGCCCATTTAGAGAGAAGTCATTGTGTTCCGAATGACTTGACTTACATTAAAGTACCAGAACAGAGCTGAGCAGTTTAGTAGCAACATTGTAGGAACATGGAAAGTGGAGAAAATAAGGAAGCTCCGGATAGTTCCAGATATTTTCTTTTACAAAAATTAGGGGAGACTTATTGAGGCTAAGCTGTGACTTATGTGCTCTTTACATAAAACCTCTGAAAATGTCAAGGTATAGATTGTTTACATTTTTATGTCTCTTGTTAGCTGTTCAAAAAGCAGCTGGTCTCATGTCCTGCACACAGTTTTTTTTTTGTTTGGCAGATTTTACTCCCCCTAAGGGCAGATCACAAAAAATAGAGCCGAGTACACTAAACACAAAGTATGCCACTAACTTTTCACCTGATTTAGAGAGTTGTCTGGGATTTTCTCAAATAACATATTGAGTACATGTCATGGCAAGCCAAAATGCCGGTCTCATAACTCCTGAATTGACTTCATTATTACACTGATTGTACCCGATGCATCTTTCTTTCTAAACCAGCAAACATGTATGAACATTTGCAAATTCTGACCAGTATAGGTCATGTGTCGATACAAAGTAAAATAAATGTTATTGTGCTCTTGGATCAGGTTTAACCATTCAAATTTCACGTTATAATTAGCATAATTTCATAATACTGATGACGGATTACGTCATATGTGATATGATCACATATGGCTACAAATAGTAAGGTATACTACTCAATATGTACCGAATCACAAATTGGGTAAAACATTATTATTATAATATATTATATTATTTTCATCCATCACTTATATGGTGAAGTTGTACGCATGGTGAAATAAATAAAGATTTTTGTATTTTAATTCAGATAGATTCGATGGTCTGGATCACTCGTAGATGTGGACTGTGTGTTACAACAAAGGCCCGGGGAAAGGCCACGGCTTAATATGTTATAATCGTAACCTTATGACGGCTCCAGAAGACGAGGCCCAGGTTAGACACGAAATACCACCTGGGAAATACAAGATTGATGTTGCGTGTGCCAGTCATTTCTACTAAGCTGACATATGGAATTGCTTTTAGACAATAATACAATGGATCATATGCTATTAGTTTTGGAGTTTTTATCTAGGTATACCATTTACAATTCATTGTTAAGAGGAGTGGATTCTCACACACATTGTTATTTATTAAAGATTTTTCAAGTAGTTTTTTGAAAGTGGGAATTATAAGCAGACATATGAACAGGAAATATATGTGCATTGAGCTAAACATGTAGTACATGTTTCATTGGTCATGACTGCCATGGTGCATTTTCTACATAAAACTATTTTTGTCAGTTCAATTGTACCAGCAGAAGCAATTCAGAACCACCTATTTAAAACAGTCACATTGTCTAACAGTCAAGAAACTTAACCTCAATATAATAAAGTTGGCTTATATGTATCCTCGTGAGGAGATAGCTAGTGCAATAAAATAACTATAATGTAAAAGACTTTGCAGATCGTTTATTATTAAAATTACCTAATTAGTTTCAGAAATGTATTCAATTAATTCTCCCGCTGAGATCTAGAAGTGATTCTGAATACCTCAAACCTCTGATGCATTAAACAGGTAGCTAACCAAAGATTGCAGGATCAATACTCAAAACTTTAAATACAGCTCATTCCAGTTGTTCTACTGGCAGGCCAGCTGACAGTCTTGCTTGGGCCCGGGACGAGATCATCTTAGATGTGCCCCCCGCGCCCAGATCTCTCCTTTTTCCTTGCTTTTCCTCTCTTTTATGTAACTCAAATATAACATATTTTTTCCCACAAATAGGCCTATTTTTTATATTTTTATAATTCCATAATTTAATGAGGGCCGGGTTCTGCCCCCCCATCCAGGGCCCGGGACAACAGACCCCTTTGTCCCCCCCCTAGCGGCGGGCGTGTCTACTGGTAACAATAGTAAACAAGGTTTTTCAAGAGCGTGGATGTCTTAATTCCAACATGGCACACATTTGGTGTTCGCTTTGCTCCCAAAGAATGTGTTGTGTAGACTAGGCACTTGGCAATGAAAACATATTAGCATCGGTCCTGAGGCGTTGAAGGAAATAAAAACAAGGGAACGTGACTAAATTCACTTTAATTGGCTTTTCGATGAGGTCTGGGAAAACAGGGGTTGGCAACTAATGGGTTGTCTTAAAACTTTTGTTTTAAATGATGCTGCCAAGAAACAAAGAAAAGTGGCAACTTTGAGGTCTGCCAAGTGGGTGTAATGCTCTGCAAAATTATTAAATGCTTAAGTCCCAATCAGCTCCATTTGGATTAGACCTCATTCCTGCAGGCCACATTTTTTAACCCCCATTAGTGGTTAGGACGAACTCCTACATACGCTTAGCCTGTCGGAAGCAGATCCAAAAATTCACGTTTCAAAATATTTATGGAACAAATAAAATGATGCAATGGTTTTGAACAGCATTTCTATTTTGTCCCCAGGCACTATAAGAGAAAAACAACAACTGCTGAGAGATCATGAGACAAAGGGATATAGAGATAAGAGTGGTAGAGATCACATACCAAAAAGCACAGACGAAGACTGTGGCCATAAAGCGTTCGTTTGTTGACCTCTGCCGCAGCTAAAATACAACTACAAAAGGATTAAAGGTTTTCCTAAAGTTTATTTTATGATTTGTTCCCTAAAGGCTTTCGTATAGCAAACTATAGTCTTTTTGATTTTAGAATGCTGATTATATTTTCTTTTTTAATCAGGTCAGTCAGTATTTCTCTCTACTAAAGGGAATATGTCCCTAATGTCACCCTCTTGTCATAAAAATCCATTAGGCATCTGGTCAAAGAAGTGCACCGATTAGGGAATATAGACCCATTCTGTCTTAAAGAGGTTTGGGCCCTGCTCCTACTGTCTTAAAGGAGAGGAGGTTGACCCAGGTCCAATTGCAATGCCATGCTCAGTTGATTACCTGGAGGCTGCTGCTGTTTAGTAAGTGGATCCCCTAACCTTGTGCCTTTCACATTTAAAGGGGCTTAATACTGGCGGCAACCCAGGCAGAAGGCAATGCATCGACCTCAGCTGAACGTCAGAAAAAAGAGAGAAAAATGATCTCCAGCTAAAGCTCTCCTCCCAGCACACAGAGTAACAGACACACACACACACACACACACACACACACACTAGACTCACACACTCCCTAGATACATTCACACACACACACTACATAACGGGCTGGGATTCTTTTGCTCCACTTTCCTTTTCTGTAATCAGGATTTTGATTTTCTATAGAACTGCCAGTGAGAGCTAACTGTCAGTGTTGAGAGAGGCAAAGACAAGGTCCAGTCCTGGGCATGATGCATTCCTGTAGGCTGAGCCAGTGGGTTGGCAATTTGTTGTTTTACAGAGAGATTTACAGTTCCTTCACAGGTTGGTCATTTTATAGCAATTTGAAAAAAATAGTGTGTTGGTTTCTATTCAGTAACTCTCAGAAACCATTCGGGCATAAACATTAGGAAACATTCTTGTAATAGGTCACGTAGCATGATTCGTTTCTGAGAGGTTATCATTTTGATTGTTATTTGTATGTAATGGGGATGTGTACATGTGTTTACAAATGCCACAGGGCATTGATCGAAAACATCTACAGCTTTATCTGAGAATTGTTGTGTAATTTGTAGGTGTGAATGCTGGATCAATGTTACTCTTTCCTCACTGTTTACTTTATTTGTCTACACGCATAAACAAACAAGCAAGAACTGCTGCAGACACATACACACAGACAAACACACAACCATTTGTAATAGTAAACATAGCACAGAAAATGATTTTTTGGGGGGGGATGTGTTGTTTGATCAACATGATAAAATTGTGCTCTAAATTGATTTGGGACAAACTGAACTTGAGACAAATTTCTTTAGAAGATATATCTCTGGTCATATCAACACCATGTCCATCTGTTTTGTTTAGTCATGTTCTCATGACAACACAGTCACATAAAATTTCTCTAAAAGCCCATATTAGAGGGTGTATCTGAAGTGTCAGTAGAATACACCAAAACATAATGACTTCACTATGTTAAAATACAAGTCAAACTATAAAATTATACTTTTGAAACTAACTAGACAAGCGGAAATATGAAATTGGGCTGGTCAGAACATAAGTCACAAAATCCTTAAATACATGGTGCACAAACGTTCCTACATTTTGCCTTACCTATCCACTGTTTGATGTAGTACACACTTCCACTCTATCCCTTAATAAAACACATGTTTTGCGAAGTAGTTAATACGCACAGCAGCTCATATATCTCGTGACACGCATGTGTTGGGATCAGTCATGCCTGTGTGTAAGCCACTCACAGGGATAAGAGCTGAACTGGGAACAACATCAATCTCCATTTGTTCAGCTGCTGGAAGACATGATTAAGTGGCACAGATATGATCCAGAGAGACGCCTCACTCTGAGCCCCTAGACCCAATACATACACACATGCATGCACACACAGACACACACACACACACACACCAGCCACACACACACAGGGACACCCACACACAACTTGTCGTGATTTATTGTTGCAAATTGAACGATTCCAAGAAGTGAGTCCGTTTGTGTTGGCAAGGCAACCACCCAGGTCGGTTACCAGCTATACCGCGAGCCCCCGTTCCTTGCTAGTTTCATAATACACACCATATTAGCCTTGAAATGACAACGCTACTAAAACAATATTAATTAATTGAGATACCACTGCAATATGTCAGGAGCGTTTTGGCCAAGGGCTCAAGGGCCCTGAGGCGATTTGAGTTTTCTCAGGTCCTAGTCTAAGTGATGGCAGAGCTAGTAGGGATCAAAAGCAGAGGTTTGTTGCTACGTTGGTGAAACTTATACAGTAGAGTAATCTGACCTTACTGCCAACACAGGTTATCACCGGAATGTTCTTAATGCTGCCTATCTGGGAGTTCCTGAGGACAGTATGTTTAGCTTGGCACAGCCTCCATCTATGGCTTTCCAAAATAAAATAAATAGGCATGCAAGCATACTGGGTCCTCCATACTACATTACCAAGCTGAAAACCAATGTGGTGTGAAGAAAAAAGGTACAGGATTTGCCCTAAACAAGAAGAAGAAAACACAACAAACACACACACACAGGCAACTACTCCTGGGAGAGTTAAGAGTCATTTGCTAGGGGAGGGGATCCAATCTGTGGTATCATAAAACAAAACTATCCTCCCCTTGTACAGTAAAAACTTTTACACCCTCCCCTTAATGATATATGTTTGAGAATAATGACATCAACAGAATAATGACAAACACAACATATAACACCAGAATAAAGACAACCACAACATATAACACCAGAGTAATGACAACCACAACATGTAATACAAGCAGAATAATGGCTACCACAACATATAACACCAGAATAATGACAACCGCAAATTATAACACCAGAATAATGACCAATGTTATGCTGTTATGATGCTTGATGTTATGATGCTAATCTTACAAACTCATCTTTTAAACTAGAAAACAGTTGGGATACCTTCTAAAAATGTATAGCAGTGGATGCATCAATTCAGGCTAACAGAGGAGTGTTTGTAAAAATGTCATGGCACCTTATTTTCCTTTCATGAAATTGCTTGGACACAGTGCATTTTTTTGGGATGCTGGAATTGTTTTTGAAAGATTACAAATGTGCTCGGGTGGCAAAATACATTGCCATTTCAGATGATCGTTTGATAATCTGATGAGCACATCATGACTGGGTGTGTTTTTGCCACACTACAATGAGCTTAGGTGGCCAGACTACATATATAGAACAACCCTGGATAATGATGAATCTAAACTTAGATTGCATCTTATCCACAGTAAAAATGCAGCCCACTACTATGCCTTTATAGACCCAACAATTTGTTGAGAGTAGACCCACCACTGATCCAAATGGAAATTAAACATTTAATTATCAGGGATTTTTAGGCCATTATTCAAATTACATTTTCACTATAGTTTACCCACACATACAGCCTAGAGTAGAATTGCACTCTTAAGTTCTTGGAAGCAATAAAGCAATTATTCATTGCACTTTGGTGATGTCAACTCTGAGTACAACCATTATATCATGCCTAAACAAGGTGCCTTTAGATCTAACAAACAGTCCTATGACACTATGATTGTTGTCAGTATGTGGTGAGATTGTTAACTGGTAGACCATATTGAAGTGTAGTACAGGAAGGACATGGTAAAGCATAGCGCAAAGGGAAGTAATCTTATGCAACTTGATAAGGGAATCAAATGTAACTAGATGGGGACATTTTGCAAGGATGGAAGAAATGATGATCAAACCTGCCCATTTGTGAAAGCAAACCAGGAATGGAAAGTACTCTGCCCAAAACAAAATATAAAGGCTAGACAATGTTCGACCATTCGGACCAGATTGCCTTTGGAACAGTTCCTGGTAAAGCATTCGTTTTCTGCTTTGTTTATCCATACATGTCTTCCAAATAAACATGTTTGGAAACACTCCGGACCTTAAACGGCAGAATGTTAAACTGTCAAGGACAGCTGACGAAACTACTCATGGCCTAGCCTAAGGACACATTCCTTTCCAGCTGTGTTTGCATTTATTTTGTTTATCACCTTCTACATATAAACCTAGTTCTGCACTTCTCCAAGCCACTGGGCTTACACTGTCTCTGGAGAGAAGACACTCTTGGATGCAGGTATAAAGACGTGGTCCAGGAAGCTGTAAATCTCCAGTTACAAGCTGTTGTCAATCATTGCCTGGTCTGGTAAATACCCCTGGAGTGACACGATGTAGAGCAGCCTGCACAGACAAGGAGGGAGGAACAGACCCCTCTTTTTTCACCCAGAGGGAAGTGCTCCTGTTAATGCCATTTGTTTTTTCAGTGTGGGCCTTCCCTTGTCTTTGTGCTTGATGGAATGAAATGAGTGGACAAGCTGCAGTCACAGATCCTGTCCCAAATGGCACCCTATTCCCTAAATAACTACCCATCAAAAGTAGTACACTATATAGGGTTTAGGGTACTATTTAGAGTCTAACCCAAGGCACAGTGACATGATATATTGCGGGCTCTGAGAGGCAGGCTCTTTTAGATAGAGTGTGCCTATTAGCAAGGTTTTACTGACTGTGTCGTAAATTATAATGAGCGGGTCAACAGCAGCCATTTTATGTACAGGTAATGTACACTCACACAAATGAGCTAACTAGCTAAACACAGGCCAGCTCTCTGTGTGTGCAGTGTACACATTCCCATTGTCCCAAAGTGGACTATAAAAATACAACCTTGTAAAAGTCAACATTTTGACAGATGAAGAGTAAGAAATTTTACTTAGCACGAGAGGTCATTTCATGTCCTACAAAAAAGAAGAAAGAAAATGCATTTTGATTAAAGAACCTTGACTTGGAAAACATCTAAATTGTACGCATATCACAGTAACAAAGCATATGTTTTCAGCAGAGACTGATTCAGGAGTGCCATGACCTGTTTTTTCTTGCCCATGAACATGTTACATGTTAACATGCTCTGGCAAAATAATTAATTGACCTACCATGTAAACATGCCATAATATTAAAGAAATATATAAATTATTCAATATATAAATGAAGAAATACACATTACATTTGCACTGGCTACACGTGCATCATCCAAATGCAATAGACTTTCCAGTTGCAGTGTTAACTGGTGCGTCATTTAAATCCAGTGGGGCCGGACCATTCATTTACTGAAATGTTCTCATTGGACTGCAGTGTTTAATGCTTGGATCACTGTGACTGGACACTTGAGAGCAAACTATGAGATGAAAGCTGTCAATCATGTAGCACACAAACAAGTTTCAGTCATTGCTACAAATTGGGCTACTTGGCAAACCAGTGGCCCAATCACCCGGCCACCACATAATCCGGTGAAGTATGTATCATGGTTGTGCCAGTCTGCCAGCACTGTTTAATAGCTCAACAGCCAAGTAGGCGTAAGCCTTGAAAAGTTAGGCTATGTCTTAAAGATTTCTGAAAACGTCCTGAAAGATGCAGAATTCGCAACAGCAACGATTTTTTAAATATAAAATACACAGACACAAAATACATTCACACAAGGTGTTAAACAAAGGGAATTGGGCTAGGTTACACAGGCTGGACAAAACACATATCTCAAGTCGCAATCTCTGCTTCGCCCTTTAAAATCGGGTTTCACATTCAACAACACCTGACTCCCAACACCCAAACAAAAACCCAAACAGGTCTCAATGTAGCAGGCAGACAATAAATAGAAATTAGCAATCTGATATATGATTAGATTCAACTTTATTGTCATTGAACAGTAAAAGTACAGCACAACGAAATGCAATATCCATAGCAGCCCGAAAAGATAGACCTACAGTACTAAAAGAATGCCTGTGCATGATTTGCTGTGCTTTTTCGCAATTTCTGCATCCAAAACAAGCATGCAGTGTTACCAAAACGAGTGTGGTGTGCAGCTGAAATGTCATTATAATCTATTGGCAGGTTGCCACTGTTGGTCACAGGGTAGGGGAGTAACGGATTATGAGTAAATACAGAAAACTAATCTATTACATTACATGCAAAATGATTGTAATCGGATTACAAACCCTTGAAGGAATCTGAACCTAACACCTGTAACTCGACACATAAGCAGCTTGTCTTGTCGTCCAACACTGAGCATTGACCAGCAGTAGCAACAAATGATAATGGTATTTAATGAAATATTGAATTATCTTTTAAATTGTATTCATTTATGAACTGTATTATTTATTAATATATTGAATTGCATACTAACATATTTAATAATCTGTTTATTTATTGTTTTCTTGTCTGCACATTCCAAATGCAATATGGGGATAGGACTTTCAGTTAGATTGAGGTGTTTCCATTTGAGTATATTCATGTGCACTGAGAACACTGTGACCGAGCACTTGAGAATCTACTTGACACTTCTGTTGAACAACCTATATTAACCCAGGGGAATATATGGCTAGCGTTGGCTAGATTAACAGATACGGATCTTGATGTTGTTTTAGGTGCAATTTGCAGGGACCATAAACCTGGATGACAAGATATTAAATACTGGTCAATTTGATCCTACTCAAAATTATGCTGTGATGAATTTGATTGATATTAAATTAATGACAGCTTTCAAAGTCACAGAGCACATAATACATCCAAGCGTTATTTATCAGGCTAGTTTGGGGGAGTTAGAATGCAGCATTAAGCTACATAATTAGAGATGGGTTGCATGTATGAACTTAGACATATCAGTTAGGCAGCCTGCCTTGTCTTCCAGCATTGACTGTTGACCAACATTGGCAACCTGTTAAAATGATGACAGTATTTAAGTAACATACTTGTTTATGCATAAATGGTGAATAAAATGCCCCACATCCGTAGCACAACTCGCGGAGAAGAGAGTAAACAGAATCATCAGGGGCTGCTGTGGGTATTGTCATCAGAATGCTAAGGGCTACGTATGCTCTGTCTGATTCGTTTAGGCCTCCTTGCATTTTTTGTGGGGTGTCAGGAGTAATGTGTTATTATGAATGTTAAATCCGATTATGAAGAGCAAAGTTTCTCTTTTCTCCGTCACGTGCCACCTACCTATACATTTTTGCAGCACACTGTGGCAATGGTATTCCCTGATGGCAGTGGCCTCTTTCAGGAGGATAATGCGCCCTGCCACACTGCACACACTGCACACAGTGTTCGGGAATGGTTGGGGAAAATCCCCAGATCTCAATCCAATTGAGCATCTGTGGGATGTGCTGGACCAACAAGTCCGATAAAAAGCAGCTCCACCTCGCAATTTACAGGACTTGAAGGATATGCTGCTAAGGTCTTGGTTCCAGATACCACAGCACACTTTCAGAGGTCTTGTAGAGATCATGCCTTGGTGACTTGGCCTTCTTTGGCTCATCTGTGTATTTCAAATAGAAATAAATAAAATAAAGTTTTAGGGAATGTCATCCCAGATTGCCAATTTATTATTGTTTTGTGAAATAGCCCACACACGTCACTAAATTGAAGTGCAGTGGCAGGGTACACGCTGTGTTCTTAATGACAGATAGGTACAAAGAGAGAGTTGCCGGGACCGCGAAATATACAGAGACAGATGGTGAGGATAGGGAAGACAGACACATAGACAGGCAGCATGAGCCAATGACTGTATGTGTTTATGCACGTTTGCGTATATTGCGTGTGCGCACGTTATTATTATTTTTGTGTGCGTAGGGACAGGCAGAGAGAGAATAGCACCGAGGTAGAGAAAGAAACATTTCCACCATCACACTTGTTCCGGGAAACCGAAATTTGCTAAGTATCTCCTAGCTCGCCCTGGGCATTGGGATGACAGCATTCTGTTTGCTCTGCTGCACGGCATACTGATAATAGGGCCTGGGCCATGAGCCTTGAACTGCCTGCAAGTCACTCAGAGTGGAGTGCGAACCTTGTTGGGAGTCTGACCGTTCGCCTCCGCACAAGCACGATCATCTTTCCTCAACCACAGGTGTGGTGGAACGGATAGGGATGCCGAACAAGCCTGATTTCTCTCCGGCAGTACTTCCTCTGCGTGTGTTCGGGCGTATATGTGTGTTGCTGTTGTGTGCAGCGATTGGTTTGCAGTTCAGAAGGGGCCGCAATCCAAATGCCGTATTCAGTGCGTATCTTTCCTTTAATGCTAATGCATTCATTTGCTTCGCGTGCTTTTCCCCCCTGACTCCAGACACTGTTGATGGACGGTCTGGGTAGGCGTAGTGCTTTGCTACTCTGCCTAAGACTGCTTCGTTCATTTCATTGAGCAGATTTGATGATTTGCCTGCAAATGCTGTTTGTGTATTTGCAGGCGTGTCAACAGATTAAGGTGCTGACACACCCTGAGTGTCAGATAACGTTATCAAAACTAACTAGGTGGCCACAAAATGTTTGCAATTTTAAGAACTTCGCGAGGAGCAAGAAAGGTACCTTAAAAAACAATAACCCTATGGCAGGGATATTTTCCGCCCTCGTTATGCGCTTAGGGAAACTGTGGTCATAAAACTAGTTCACAATAAATTACAGATTGTTTCTGTAGCCACAGTGCTCAAATTACCTCTAATTTGAATCATTTTTTCTATGTAGAAAATAGGACACAATAAAAGGCATGCTGTCTTTCATGAATACACCAATTTTACGAAGCACAGTTTTGAGACAGAATTCTGACAATTCTACCACTGTCATATCCAGCTGTATTTACCAATGATCATGACACACATGACAGTGTTTCCAGCCACTGACAGTTGACTGGCACGCAAGGCTGTATCAAAACCCTTCCATGAGGGAGGAGAGCGGTGGTGCCATGTACAGACTGCTCTACCGAGTTACGTCAAAATGTTAGATCATAGGGAAAACAACACTGATTACTAAATGTTGATGTACATACTTTCACACAGGATTATTCCATTTTCAGATGTAAAGCTAGATAATAAAACACACTGAATAACTTTGAGTTGGAGGGATGAATAATTTGATTAGTCTATATGAAATAAGTAGGAAGTAAGAGGGGGAAACAAATCAGGGTGAACAAGAATGAGAAAGAGAGAGAGCAATAGAGATAGGGAAAGAAATATGTTCCATGACATGGCTGGCTGTGTTGGTGATTGCATGCTGTCATATAAAAAGTTCATTAGTGGAAGATGTTGAAAGATGACCATCAAACACTTAGGTATTACCTGCCTCTGTGGCAAAGACCAACCTTGATGGGAAATGTGACGGCCCCCCTCCGACCCCTCCCCTTTAGTCAATTGGAAGACTAAACACAATACTTGCACTTGTTTGAGTCATCCAGCTTCCCGCCAGCGTGTGGAATAATAATAACACTATGCCAGAGCCTAGAGCCCAGGGCTGCTTGTGGTGATGTGGAGTGGGACAGGAGATAGACAGGATGGCTGGGACTCCAGGTCAGTGACTGACTGCCGGCCTGCCTTTGAGGCCTGCTGTCAGAGAGCCCAAACTTCATGTTCCACTCCGCATGCAAAGACACAAGAAAGAGGCCATTCATTATGGACAAGTCTTTCTTGTTACGAGGCCCAGCTATCAGTTGGACTGGACACAGGCCAATCCTTCCCCCCCCAAGGGGATTACGTCCCAGGAATGTGCCTTGACTGGGAATGTATCGTTCTAGATTACTCCAACTGAGGGTTCTAACGTTTCTTCTATGCAATTTCAGAACAAACACTAGGACAGCTATGACTGAATCTCAAATTGCACCCTAGACACTATATACTGTAGTTTACAACCTAATAATTCTGCACTACGTACTGCGTACAGTTCAATTTGGGATACATCCTACAGATTGCTTCCATAACATGGCTAATGCATGTCTGACCGCCCCCCCTTGCATTACACTGAAATACAGTAGGCCATATGTAAAGAATTGGACTGTTATACTCTTGGTCTGGATTTATGAGTCAATTTCTCTGTTGGCTGGACTTTAATATGATAGGCCTGGATTGTCTTGATGGATGGCTTGCTGTCTCATGGCCTTGGACTGCCCATGTTTGAAAAGCAACACACAGTACTTCACACTGTTTCTAACAACCCTATCCTGGTTTAAATTATTAAACCAAAATCACAGTATCATTAAAGTTACCTAGAAGCCATTTTGATTCTCAGTTATTCGCCCTTGACAAGAATTTTACACTGTATGCTGCAAATTCATTTTACCATTGAGCTAATCTATGCTATCAGTTAACCATTACAGAAGCATATTATGAAGATTGTTCTGTGGTCATTTTTCTTTTTGCAATGCAAGGTGGCCCAGGGACAAGCCTTAAAACACACATTTAAATAGTCTTCTCTCTCCACAGCTCCTACAGTACTTTGAAAGGCCTTAGGGGCATTTAACAGGCCTGATAAATAATGATCATGGAGCTTTGATTTCTTAATGCTGATATATTGTTGTGACAGGACAGGTGCTGGCTCTTCAGCTTCCTAACACCATTGTAATTAATCTCATGTGTAATGTGACGAACTTAAACCCCAGGTAGATCCCAGAACCGCCTGGAATACATGAATTACACAACGGCTTAAAATTTCACACACTATTTTGAGTGAGTGTGCGTGCATGCAAACACACACACACACACACACACACACACACACACACACAGACACACAAAAACACAGCAACACACATATAAAAACTGTTGGCGACATAAGGCTTCCTGATTCACAGTTCCCTTACATACATTATTTTTCCTCAGATCCAAATCACACTATAGAATTGAAACCAAAAACAATCTCTCCGATACTTAGAGACGTTTTGTGGTTAACGTGAGCAACAGCATATGAGCCATATGTGATTTATTGGCTGCGGTATGCTCCCATTAGTTTTCTATGTGGGATGAGAGTGTGGCAGCCGCTGGTGCTCGGCGCTGTGCCACCTGAAGAAGAGTTATCTACTGTGGTGAGAAATTGGAGCAAGAAGCTGTCCTGCTCATTATTAATATAGCACATTACCATCACTCACCGGCCTAGTTATTGTTTACAGTTCTGGACAGCAGCAGAACCACAGTGAAGAATGTGCAGATTAATACTGGATCTTTCGTAAGTGTACACCTAATCCACCATGTGTACACATAAGGCCCGTTTTGAAGACACAGATTAATATCAGTCCAGGAATAGGCTTAATTTGTGTCCACGAAACTGGTCCTTAATTTTGCAT
This sequence comes from Esox niger, assembly GCA_016801105.1. Classification (NCBI taxonomy): domain Eukaryota; kingdom Metazoa; phylum Chordata; class Actinopteri; order Esociformes; family Esocidae; genus Esox; species Esox niger. The sequence continues at coordinate 15,863 of JACXGJ010012859.1, forward strand.
CCACATTCACCTAGATTGTCACTGGTCTTTGCTGATTCTGAATCATCGTTTTTGTGTGTTGATACTGGATTATCATTCATTTGTGTTGATACCGGATCATTGTTAATCTGTGTTAATTTTGTATGACCGTTCAGCTGTGTTCACATTGAGATGTCGTGACCCTGTATCGTTATAAGGCTCCATTAATCCTTTATCTCCAGACCTTAGATGTTCTGGAGATATTCTGCATTCTGTTGGACTAACTGAAGTGGGGTTAATGTTTTTATATAAGTATTTTTTATAAGTCGAATAAGTTTTAGAAGACAGCAACATGTTTATCGATTTTTCTCAGTCTTGGAAAACTTGTGGGTTGGTGTGAGGTCAGAACGAAATCCATCACGAACCATTCTTCCAACTGCCCAGATGGACACCGCGGACTGAGCAGGCTTTTATTACTCCACAGATGACGTGCGGAAAAAAATGGTTACTTACAAACCAGCAGGTGGTCCTTTTACCACTTTTTACACGCTTCTGACGAGTTACACATTTCGTTGAGCTATAGATTTGAAAGAAGAAAACGAGATGAAAAGACAGCTGAGTTGTAACAGTTGGATGGAATCAATATTCTTGAGAGCTGCCTTCCAAATGTCCCTCTTTTCCCTCCCTAGTTCAGACTAAAACCCAATGGGCCAATAGCAGACTATAGGGAATAGGATACCAGTTTGGACTTGGCTTGAAATAGAATCAGTCAGTTATGTGAAACAGACTGGATCAGGGAGAAGAACAGCCACAGTGACAATGCAAGTTGAAAAATCCACCAACTGACATTTTGGAACCGTGTAATTATGGGATGAGCAACTGTTCCCTTATTTTTCATAGAACGAAGGAACATGAGTGAGTGCTCTTGGGCAAAGAAATCCCTTTATGTGGGGTGCACACGATTCACTGATGATACACTCAATGCAAGGTGCGTGAGAGCAAACTAGAAAGCCGCCATTCCGATACACACCAAAAACAATGTTCTTCCTTTTGTAGACCCAACGGCTAACACTTTCCCCTGATTATAGATCTCAAAGCCTGTACAGACCACTCCACCCAGCCAACAATGCTTGTTTTATTGAAGTGAAATCAAATCCAAATCTGTGTCTGTAAGAAATAGTATATCGCTATAGTATATACCAAATCGCTTACCACAGCTATGCAGACGACACACAGCTCTACTTAGCACTATCACCTAATGACTACAGCCCCATTGACTCCCTATGCCATTGCATTGATGAAGTAAACAACTGGATGTGCCAAAACTTTCTGCAGTTAAACAAAGACAAAACTGAAGTCATTGCGTTTGGAAACAAAGATGAAGTACTCAAGGTGAA
>JACXGJ010012860.1:0-17216 GCA_016801105.1 Esox niger
GCACACTCATACTCACTATGCCTGCCGTGGTCAGTTATAATACAGACACATGCATACATACACATGCACACTCATACTCACTATGCCTGCCGTGGTCAGTTATAATACAGACAAATGCATACATACACATGCACACTCATAATCACTTTGCCTGCCGTGGTCAGTTATTCTTTGAGTAGCCATTGCTTGGTTATATGTGATACAGTAGAGGGCCATCATAAGAGGTTGATGGTTGAGAACGCTGCTTATTGTAGTTACAGTATAGTTGATCTGAGCTCTAAATGTTACAAAGCGAAACAGGCCTCACTTTTGCATAAGTTTATGCAGGATTACCAATTATGCATTTTCCATAGATTGAATAAATTACACAAATGTGGACATGCTGTGTGAGGTACATTGTGTGGTGGACCACTGAGCAACTACTTCAGTGTCAGCTGAACTGTTTTGAAAGTCCTTTACCGGGACCTGTAGGTCCTGCTGTGTAGATCTGACAAGTTTTCATAACAATCATTGTAATGTTTTCTCCTTCCTTTGACTTGCCATGTTCAATTTAACAGCTATGTTCAAGAAAGTAGAAATTGGTAACTGGAAGTATGAACATTTCTATAGCCAGTTGCAGAAAAAGTTTCAATTTACATCATGTAGAGGTCAGGTCAACCAATATCTATTTACAGAAATATATATTTTTCCAGTGGTGCCTGGAACAAGCAATTTATTCTCGAGTGATGACGTGGTTATGGACTTAAAAAATTGTTGGCAGGAATTGGGAACAAGTGTTACATGTCTTGAGATTGATTATCTGAGGTATAATTTAACCCTCATTCTTAAAGTTGATTCTATAACATAAACTACAAGTAGAACAGGTCCAAAAGAGCACAACAGACATTACTGAAAGTCAATTAATGCAGCTCAAAATCTTAAAATGAATGGCATAACCTAAAAATAAAATATTTAATGGTATGCCAGTTAGACAATCAAACATTTAACCACCAGATGAAATAATCAAACCATTCCATTCCAACACTGACAGAACTCAACTGTTTCTTTATGTACTGTGTATTCAGCTTTGCCCAGATTCTGCAGGCTTTGGTTTCATCCTATCATGCTGAATGGCCGAACCCAGTTGAGTACAACAACAACATGAATGGGGAGAGCTTTTTGTTCTTCCTCTAGAGTTGAGGCCTCTCTGAGCATCTGCACAGCACCCTGTATTTCCTCATCATTCAGGGGTGAGGACTTGTACCCGGTCTCAGAAGAGGCCCATGTTGTCATTTACCCAGGCAACAGCATCCCCCAGGTCAACCACTCATCCTGGCAACTGAAATGAAAGATCACTACAATCACATACAAGTAGAGATGCACGAAGTACAAAGTAAAAGTGTTCATCACTAGGGGAGTGTCTAATTAAGATCTAAACAACCAGGGAAATGGAGTTCAAAACTAACCAGCGATCAATAAAATTTAAAGGATGAGTGTAAATGATAAATTAAGGTCAGTGGTTAGTTATGAACTCCAATTAAGTCATTTAGCTCATCCATAGTCACTTCCCAAAACTGGTGAACACAGTCAAATTGTATTTTTTACACCACTGCATAGAAGATGGCCATGACAAATTATAATTTTGTTCACAAATCATGTTTATTTCTAAATAAAGACAACATAGTGTATATGAAGCTACAAAATAAATGGATCTTGCCTGCTTGCATAGAGAGACAGGTGCATCGTGCATGTTTAGCTAGTTATAACGTTCCCTAATTGACTAGAGCTGGCTTAAGCCTCGTGTGGTGCTCCACGGTACGTTGCTCCACGGTAGGTATTAGGTAATAATCGCAATCCATGTCCCACAACATGGGGAGAAATAAAAAGTAGCCTACCTCGTCGCGTAGCTAGCTATCAATCTCTAAACGTAGCTATAAGGGTTGTCATGTTTTCTGTCCCTGGCAAGCTATTCGAATCTCAGATACAAAGAATTAAGTAGATAAGCGATCTTATTGAGTTAGTTCGATCTTATTAACTATCCCTACATGTATAGCTAGAGGTTGTCATTCAGAAGCACTTAACGAAATCTTCGTCATTGACCCTGTAATTCTTCCTTCATAATCGCATGCACTTAATCAAAAAGAGCAGACCAATGGGAACCGTCAATGGGCGTAACTTAATATTAAGGCACCCCCATATTAAGTTATGGCCCTGACTTGCGGTCTGCAGATAGGGTAAGGTAGGGTATGCAGTGCTACTTTTGACCTTTACTAGACACACTTTCATCAGAGATCCTTCATTATACATACAAAGCATAAGAATATCCCAATTTCATGTTGCAGACCAAGCATTCCTGTGTAACATATTCAGTTCTATCTGGTAAAGGATTCTGGCTGTTACCTTAACATTGCTACCATCAGCAACTATTTGTTGAGACGAAATGTGTTTTGGAAACAGGGCTTTAATTAGGACCTGGATAGAGCCTCGTGTTTTTGAGGGAGGACAATCTCCAATACTATTTTGTTTGAGAAAATGGCTTTTAAAAAACAGCTTCCTTCCCTGTTCTTTAATACCCTTGCTACTTACATGCTACTTACAGTGGAGTTAGCAGGGAGTTCGGAGGTCACAGAGAGCCGCCGGAGAATTGCATCATCATAGAGTGATGGTCTTATTTTTCCGCCTGCCGCGGCTTTCCGTTGCGCGTCGTTCAGTTAACTGAGTGGCACTTGACTGTTTCCACCTCCGCAGTGCCACTTCGCTCCGCTACCTGTTCCACGCAACCGATACCATCCTCCTGGCCATGATACACCCACAATACAAGTCAAACCACTTAGCATTGTAATGCTACAGATACCAGCAGAATCCGCAGAGCTTTAAAACACCGGCTTCAGAAATGGAACCACTTGACATTGTAATGCCGGTATTTTAGCATACAGAGAGCTTTTTGAGTAGCCACACTTAACGTTTGGAAATGGAATGTAGTAGCATGGCACAGGTAATATCAATATCGGTGCTACCGCTTCCGTCCTCACACAGAGCTGATTATACCACTCAAACACAAAGATGAAAAGTGTCTCTGTCTTCTTCCCCCCCCTCCGCCTCACTCTTCCCCACTCCCCTCTCTCTCTGACCTCCCCTCCTCCTCGCCTCAGCCCACACTCCAGATAACTCCTTCATGGGCTTTGTGTCTGAGGAGCTGAACGACACCGAGAAGCGGAGCATCATGCTTAATAAGGTCAACAGCATGGCCGTGGTCTATGGCAAGGAGGCCAGCATGTGGAAGGTACGAATGGACGCACACACACAAATAATATTTTAGATATATTCAACACTTGATGAGCAGTGTTAAATATAATGTGCCTTGTGCAATGGAACCAACGGTATAGTCCCCAATGTGCAAATCAGTACCTGGTTGCATATCTGGTGGGCCCTAGCAAACACTTTTATAGCACTTGTAAAGTGGATGAAATATTTTGCTACGTTAGTTACAGTTCTCTTTATAAACGAAGCACATTTGACATTGGTCTAAAAATACGATTCCGTCCAGCTCACAGTCTGTGTTGAAGCATCAACATTCCTGTGCCGTCAGATTCAGGAATCAATTGACCATTCAGGTCACACAGAGTCTGGCCAGTTGACACAGACAGACACAAAATGTATGAGAATCACCTAGCCTATTATCAGCACTCAGGGCTCTGATTACCTTTCCTGCCCAGACCTCAATCTCCATGCTGTTTAAACAAGCTTTTCCATTTTCTCCGGTCAAGAACAAGAGGTTAAACTATATGAAAGTGTTTCAAATCTCACCCACATTTAAATCCACAATATGTTCAAACACCCACACACACAAACACAAACACACTACCAACACCCCCAACATCCAATACAGCCGTCCAGAGATGTAGCCAGTAGAATAGAGTTGTTAACTGAATCAGAGACAAGAGCACTGACGAGCGTGCCATCCATGGAGTTTGGCATACAGTAGTCACATGTGGATACATTTGAGGGAATCATGCAGCATTCATTCACAGCCAATTTCCCCTTCAATAGCGCCCTGGTTGTTCACAGTGCATATTCGATGAGGAGCGACTCTGACAAACCAGCATTGTTTTAAGCACTGTGAAGGAGTAGCTTCCGCTGCGGCTTTGTTCCAACCCTGCTCGAGAGTGCCAATTCCCCAGAAATTGTATTCAATAGTTTACACTGGTATCGCAGGCCGAGACAAGGAGATGTCTTTGAAATAGTCTGTGAATATTGAGCAATTGTCGCTTAATAGGAACAGATTGTGAAATATGTTATACATGACAGATAGCTGTATAATATTCATTTTTCTTTCACTCTTTATCATTCCCTATTGCCTTCCTCTCGTTTCCTCCTCGGTCTTTGACTCACTCTTTTCTCCTCACTTCTCTGTTTTTCTTTCCCTTCCTCTCCTTCCTCTCGTTATCACCTCCGCTTTTTCCGCCCTGATCTCCTTTGTTCCCGGGGTTTCTCCTCTCGTCCCCCTTCGTCTGTCCTCCTCCTCTGGATCTGGATGGACTCTACAGCTCCAGGTACAGTAAGACTCTTCCGTTGAACACATAAAGCACCTCTCTGCCACTCCTCCTCCTCTTACACAATCATTGCAGTACTTCATCTGTCATCATAAACCTACTACAGCACACACTCTTTTTGTGAAGTGAATTTGACCTTATAAAAGCTTCTTTTAAAAAAATTCAGCATGTCTCTGTTTTCATTCAAATATTTTTATTTAGAAGGTGATATCCTGACAAGGCATAACAACGTTTTTTGAATAGTCCACAGCTAATCTCAGCCTGTAGCTATCTGTGAACAGAGAAAAGGAGAGGGGGGAATGAATTATTCAACTGGAAGGCTGTGGTGCCACAGATGTCTTTTTGAATATTAAATACTGGACGAGACTTGAGGACATCTGTTCCAATTAAAAATACTGGAGCGCACCCAGGCCTCACATGAGGGCGTTTTTAAAATATGTTGTTCTGTCTATTGCAACGCTCTCGCAAAACAGTTGTTTTTTGGTGGTGACGTCAACTCTCCATTTTTTTCTCTCACCCTTTCTCTCCATCCCTTGGGGCAGTTTGTTTAGGGAGTGAGTGTTCTAGGTCTTTAGTCAAATCTGAGTAGGCCGATGCTTCGGCACGTGTGTGGACGGAGTCCCAAGCAGGCGTTCATTCTCAGTCTCTGCTCTACTTGTAGAGAACAGGCTACTCTGGCACGTTTAATAGAGTTACTGCAAAGCTGAACCAATGTCTGCCAGATCACGTAAGGATCACGGACGGTATTGCGCAGTATTCTAACAAGCAACGTTGTAGAAAGTTACCTTGAAAAAAAATATTTGTGTAAGTTTGAACATCGACGTCGCAGATTGTTTTTCCAAATGAACTATAGGACCTCAAATAGATTCAATTCATGGGGTTTTGCATATAGATCTTTATGAGTTACACAGGGTTGTTTTTAAATGTTTTATGTAGCCTGACGGGAAGGAGTTCTAGAGCAGGTGGTTCTGAACTCTTGCATGGCGGCCTGCCTATGTACAGTACCAGTCAGCAGTTTAAACACTCGTACCTATTCACGTGAAGGGGTGTGTCCAAACTTTTGACCGGTACAGTGTTTTAAAATTGTTTTGTTGGAAGTTGCACGCACTGTCGAACATGACCCACACATGCACTGATCTCAGCACATGCACTGATCTCAGGATCTATCGGTTCCAAGGAGTATAGATCCAGAAAACAGTGACTGGTTTGCTCGACAAAGTCTTCTTTAAACTGTGAGCTTAGGCTTGGCTAAATCATCTCTTGAGTCGAGGAGTTGCTTTTTGGGGTTTTTGGGGGATGGCATGGATCAGCCAAACGTTAACCTGAGGAGTCAGGCCAGTAAGACAGCCTCTGTCTAAGCGCTTCTCGTCAAACACGTCTTGATCCCTCCTCTTGGCAGCCGTCTCCATCCAACGCGGGAGGGTTAGAGGGGGAGAGATTGGGATCGGGTAAGGGATGGTGGATACAGACAGACAGAGCGAGAGACCTACAGAGAAGCGCGAGCGTGAGTCACCCGTACATGGGGTCGGGCCTTCCCTCCAATCGCCTTACAGCTCACATGTGAACCAGAAGCCTTTGCATGTGCGGTGCCTGTCTGTCTTGTGCATCTGAGTGTTGTTGATGCGAGAAGGGCTACCTGCTGGCTACATGTAAACACACTGCAGAGAGGAAAGGAGATAAAAGGGTTCTCTCCTGGTATATCTGTTGGTGAACCCACAGGGGGAGATTCCCTGAATGGTCTCATTGAACTGTCTGTTCTAGCTCCAGCGGACACACACAGACACACACACACACAGACACACACCTGTTTTATCAGCCGTGTCTCTCATTCTATCTGCTTTTCCTTTCTATTTCTCTATCATGTCAGTTGTTTTCTTTTTCTCTTTCTCTCTCCTTCCGTCTCTCTCTCTCTCTCTCTTACTGTCTGTCTTTATTTCCCCCCCTCTCGCTGTCTAGCCATCCATGTCTCTCATCCTCAGGGCTGAACTGCCAGCTTGCAGTACCCTAACTGGCTATTGTCAAACATGACACACACTTAGCTGAGCTGAAATCAAACAGACTGCAACCCACCGCGTGCCCAGCTTAGGTCAACTTTTGTTTCATCTCTCAACCTCTTTATCCAGCCATGCTCTGTTTGAACTGATTCCTGAGTCCAGCCCAGGTCAGCTTGTTTAGCATCGCTGATGTGACCTGGCTGTGACCCGGTCTGGCCTTGTCTCACTCTGGACTGTGTGTGTGTCTCTGGTGCCCTGTACGTGTGTGTGTGTGTTTGTGTGTTTACTTGGCTCTCATTTACGATGTCGGATGCACTCTGAGCGTGGGCTAATCGCCTAATTGGCTGAGGAAATCCTTTCTGGGGAAACCATCGATCAAAGCAGCCCACCAATTGCAGTGCAGTCTGTGCGCGTGCGTGTGAGCGTGTTGTGTGTGTGTGTGTGTGTGTGTGAGCATGTTGTGTGTTTTGGAGCGGGGGTGAATATTCAAAGATACAGTAAGATTTCTTTTGGAGTCAAGGAGGTCATTAATACACATATACTGTACACTCTCCCACATCTCCCACCAAAAAATGCACAACCATGATTTAACCTTTAACCTCCCCCGAAACTCCTGACGATTATCCGATGTGGCGGAAGCGGTAGCATTGAGTGACATTTGAACTTCAGTTGAACGCATACACAGGTTAGCAGGCATACTAATGTGTGGACTGACGATGTAGTTGTGATTGAAGCGTAAGACTGGTATTCATCAGGTCTCTTCGCTCTTATGTTGCGCTTGGTTCATGTCTGGAAAACGTCCACAACAGTGTGGCACTGCAAATCCACTCACGGAGGGTTTCTTTAGTCCATCAATGTAACCGGATCTTAGCAGCCTAGCTTCTTTGTGAGATAGTTTGACTTGCCATTAAGTTACAGAGACAACTTAAGGAAAATGTTACCTGATAAAAACAGTTTTGTTAGGTTCAGAAACAATTTTGCCTCCTCAGTTGACTATTTACATAGTTTTTAGCTATCCAAACATGCAATCTCTGAAGGGAGACAAGCTCTTCCTTCATCTGTTACAAACTGTCCAACATTTTCATTGATTAGCTGATCATAAGCAAATTATTACGGATTTCCAAACTGGTCTTTGTTACTAGCACTCATTACAGTTCTGGATATGTTAAGGCAGAATGGAATTCTGTAGTAGTTACATTTGGGATAGTTTTGGAACTACATTTGGAACTACAAATGCAAAACATACTAGTAGCAGTTAGCCTACAATAAGTAGTAGTTGCTTTTAAATGATGACTAGTGAGTTCCAGGGAATAAATGCTAAAACTGCTTGTCATACCTGACTAATCAATTGCCCTCCATTTCAACCAAACACAGTTCAGGTCTCCTTATTGACTTTCTGCTGCCAGGACGTGTTTGAGCCACACACTTGGTCAAAATGTATGTGCCGTACAGAATCATCCGGAAACACATTCTTTGATTGTGTGTAGATGTGCCTTTTCCGTATGCCCCACTAAATACTGTTTGTCCTTCCTACCCACTATGAAATCTATTCACTTCAAATGGTTCTGATATACAATCGTGAGTCAGAATGTTTGACAGCAATCGCCCGTGGTGATTACATTGTGATTTGACTGACAATTTTGTTCCTATTTGAATGTAAATGGCTTGTTCGTGTAGTCGAGCAGAGTGCACAGCTGGGCGACATGTCAAATGATGTATCTATGAGGTCTGTAGAGGTCTACTGATTGATGTGTTGTAGGTAGACAAAGGCCAGGGTAAAGTGATTGAAGACATGGTGTAGAGCAACAGAACTGTAAAAATAACCACAGCTTGTATGTCTCACCTCTCCAGTGTCAGTTAATTGTCAGCCTTTGGCTCCATTGCTTGATATTTTCAAACCTTCATCCTCGCTTTTGTCCCACTTCCCAATATAATGTGACTGTTTCATGACTTTCGATAGATTCATGTGGCCGGTAACGGTGTTCTGATCCAAGAAAGTTGTATTTTGTTTGCGAATAGCCTAAATAAAGCAGCGTAAGGTAATCATAAAAGAGAATATCAAACAGTTGAACGTTTAAACTATCAGAACTTGACAGGCGCTGGGTTGTAGAGAGTGATCCTACAGTGCACAGCGGGGTAGCACAGTCTGAGTAATTAGCCCATTTCTATTTGCTATGGCCTATTTAAATAACAAGATCTTATGTACATACAAATAATAAGAGGAATTTAGCATAGGCCTGATGGGGCAGTGAATTCTACAAAAGTGGCTCAAGTAGGATATACCTAACAGATTATTTTTGTTGCAGTGTTGAATGCATTGACCCATTCATTTAAATTATACATGTATTTACCTGTTCCGTTCTCTCTCCATTCACAAGGCTATTGCTAACTTTTGGCCCAGCTTGCTGGGAATGGCAAAATGAAAAATGGATTCCTCTTAATTACTTGGTTTATGTTAGTGACATACTGGCAGCCGTGAATATATCCCAAAAACTGCAGCGCTGTTTCTAAACGTCACCCCTTATACCCAATAAAGACTTTATCAGATAGGAAGAACTGTGGGAACCCCATAGCCTGAGTCATGGATGGGATGGCAGCCACTGAGGAGAATGAGGGGCACAGGCTAGCACAGGCTAGCACAGGCTGGCACAGGCTGGGGCTCAGCCGCTGCTGCCCTCTGGGTGCCCGGAGTGGCACTGGCAGTCTGCCCACATCTCAAACCTGGGTCCACACACAGATGACTGTTTCTCTCTGGTGCCGTCGAGAGATGCAGTAGAGGCTCGTGTGAGTGTGTGGAGACGGCCAGCTATTCTCATCATTCACATGGATGGCCTGCGGCAGTGTGTCTCTCCTAAAGGGGCCTGTCACACTCAACTCCCGGCGCTCACTAACTGGCCGTGGCTCAGCCTCTCCGCGTGAAGACACTGACATTCACAGCAAACGCACGCGCACACACACACACCCACACACACACACACACACACACTGCTCGACGCCGCTTAAGCACACACTTCACAAACGCACACCTACACTCGAGAAAACGGGCGACGGTTTGGCTAGACAGGATGTCGTCCCAGTCCCTGAAGCGACCCATGAAACCCGTCCCCTCAGCCGGTTCTGACATTCTGCCGGTTTGAAACGAATGCGATTAGCATTCCGGAGCTATTACTGTGTTGAAATATGATTTGATGTAGGGGAACTGACTCTAATTGATGGCACCCCAGGAATTGTTGTATTCAGAGAGGCTCAAAGAGGTATTGAACATCCAATTTGGAACAGAATATATATAATTAAACTTTACTCCAAGTCCACGAGTGTACTGCACACCATCAACTATTATGAAGCTACTTCTTGGAGAATTGATTATTCAACATTTGTTATGTATACTCAGGGAATTTTGTTGATGATTATTTTCTTGTCTAAAAAATCTGTCACTGAAGTTTGACCATTTACTGCCCATCATACAACCTGCTGTTAGGTGAAGAAGATGTGGTTACTTTAGAGAAACTTAGATTGAAATTATGTTTCTACATTCTTAATTATATATCGGCGACCTGCTCCATTGGTTGATGCCTTAATGGCGCAGAGGGTGCTTAGTTTAAGAATAGTAACTGTCTGGAGAATTGGCTGCTTACATTTCAAGGCTGTGCTCCCTGAGAATAATTGGCACTGTTCTTTTAGAAACATCAAATACTTGAAACCCAAGTGTCCTTGAAAGGTCTAGTGTATATCAACTTTCTTGGAAAACTCCCCCTAATGCCATAATGTCAACTTCCAAAGACTTTCCGTGTGGGTCCTAAAATTATGCCTTTCAAACAAAGAATCCCAGTGTTGTTGGATGGATGTCTTAATACATTCAATGTAGCCAGATGGGTTTCTTCTTGACCAAGAATAATTGAACTGCTCCAGACCTTTTTAAAGAAAATACTCCTCACATTCAGTCAATCTGAATATGTTTTGAATTTATGAAGCGGAACACCATTCAGCCTACCTCTTTAACATCCCCTGTAGATATTAACCTCTTGATATGTCAATTCTTTCAAGAGTCTGACATTTCTTTTTTCTAATGCAAAGCAATATATTCTTAGGTTTTCAATGGCAACCTCTAACTGGCTTTACGAGCCAGCTGCTTTAACAGAAACAGCACCACCTGGTGGTCACAACTAATATCAAGCTGTACAATGATCCAAGAACCTAACAACGTCCAATACACAGGATCAGGGGAGAAACATTACTCACTGAGAATACATTACTAAGGTAAAGAAGCACTGCTCTAAACCACAGCTCCATAAAACATACATCGAGAATTGTACTGTATAGAGCCTGAATCTACTATGTTCTTTGGTTCTTTTTTGAGGTGGAGTAGTAGAATAGTGGTTATAGTGTTGAAATTATAACTTAAATTTCAAGTCTCCAAGCACTTGCCCATTAAAACACATATGAAATACTTGCATAGCCCAGTTAGGGCATGATGCTTGGACTGTCAGGGTTGTTGGTTTACATCCCGTGGGGGACTGCCGATATGAGAAAGTATGAAAATGTACACATTCCTGTAAGTGGCTCTGGATCAGAGCTACTGTGAACTCAGACAGACAGTGACTCATCCAGTCCAATGACCCCTCCCCCTTCATCTTGCTTAACAGCTTCTTGCTCGCTTTCTAGCATTCTCTGTCTCACTTTCTACATTTCTCCCTGTCTCTCTCTCTCTGTCTGTCTCTCTCTCTCGCCATCGGTCTCTTCTTGACGGTCTATCTGTCCTTCTCTCTTTGTCCCTCTGCTTCTGCGCGTCGTCCTCCAGCAGGGTAAAGAGGGCTTCCTTCAGATCCTCCACAGGTACATGGAGGTCCACGGCACGGTGTACTACGAGACCCAGCGCCCCCCCGAGGTGCCTGCCTTCGTCAAGAACCATGGCTTGCTGCCCCAGCATGAGCTGCAGACACTGCTGCGCCGGGCCAAGGTACTGGAACACACACACACACACACACACACACACACACACACACTAGATGAGACCAATACAAGCGCAATGCATATACATTCAGATGCAGGCGCAATGCATGATGGTCACACACGGGAATATGCAAATATGAGCAGTTATACTTTGATATCCGTGAACGGCACAACTAACTGACAGACAAGAGTGATGCAACAGGATGTTGTCTTGACTGTGTTCACCTTCATATGTCCCTTCAGCTCTTCATCGGGTTTGGCTTCCCCTACGAAGGGCCCGCCCCTTTGGAGGCCATAGCCAATGGTTGCATCTACCTGCAGCCCAAGTTCCGCCCACCCCACAGCTCGCTCAATCACGAGTTCTTCAGAGGCAAGCCAACGTCCAGAGAGGTGTGTCTGCTACTACTTTGGAAGTGTCTGAACCACTGATCACCTGATTAGAAATCAGCCACATCCACCAGTACAGTAAGACCTAAAGCATTGCATCTCGCTGGGATGGCTGTTCTACCAACTCTATTTCTGTTTTCCGCTTGCTCAGGTGTCGTCACAGCACCCCTATGCAGAGCAGTATATCGGGCGGCCGCACGTTATGACAGTGGACTACAACAACTCGCAGGAGTTTGACACCGCCATCAGGGAGATCATGAGAACCAAGGTACAACTGTCTGTTCATGAGCGGCAAAGACCAGGGACTCTGGAGGGATGTGGGTTGGAGTCGCGTCAGCACAACATATGTTTTCATCCTGGTTGTGGCACGTTGACCGGGCTATGGTAAATAGCTCAGCAACATCCTGGCTGGGTGCGAAGTATGATCAGCGGAGGGACACCTTGTCACATCCTGCTCCAGCAAATCCTTGAGGCATGCCCGTCCTAATCTTAGACTCTCCTGAGCCCGCTTGCTGGTGCAATGATTGGGTAGATCCATAAAAAAAGAACCTGCTGGAATATTCGTAACCCTTGGGGGCATTTTTTATTCTTAACCCTTTTTTCAGCTAATATAAGCATGCATGTTAATGTACTTATAAGGTAGTATTTGAGTGAAAATTGCACAATAAAATAACACATTTTTAAAAGCGAAATCAAGCAAGTCACCGCTTCAATCAGAATTAAGGTAACATGTCATTCCTTGCCATCGGTCTCCTGCTAAAAAAGACATTAAAATGTGATAAACATTCCAGTGAGTATGGGCTCTTCCGTTTTCCCTTTATGTCAGATGTACAGAATGTTCCCTTTGAACTCGGCATGCAAATACTTCTTTCACACCACAAGCATTTCAGTTGAGTGCGCCAATTTTCCTCCTCAGCGTTGAGTTATTTCCAAACGTTACCTTGATCAAACGCGTGACTTAAGTTAGCGATCAAACCCATTTGCATCAGCGGTCCCTGCGAGAGAACGCGCAGCCCTGCAACAGCTGTCGCTACAAAATGGGTCAGAGCGTTGGACGGCCGACTTCAAGTGTTTGTTTCATCCATCAGGAGACTCGCCCTGCGTACGGATGAAAAAGCGCAGGAAAAATATGGGGGAAACACCCGTCTGCAGGGCTCCTGACGTACTGGTGTGTAAAGCGCCGCCAGTCGCCTGTGACGTGTGCAGAGCCGACATGATATTGGTACACGTGACTTAAACAGCCATGTGTTAGAGGGAGGCCACCAGGATGAAACGGGCATGTGGAAAGGCCTCTAAAGCTGCGTATGCTGGGCTGAGGTGTGTGTTGCCCCCCCCCCCATTCTGTCGACTGGGTCTTGTCAGACACGCCATAGCTCAGTGCCCTAGCAATTACTCCCTGTCTGTCTGTCTGACTGTCTGTCTGACTGTTTGTCTGTCATTCCGCTGAGGGAAGGCTGATGGGCCACTTCACCCTTCACTGGAGAGTGTAAACCTCCTCCGCTCTGTCACACACGCACACACTCACACACACACACACACACACAGATCCTCAGACACACACATACACATATACGACCATACATACACGTGAATGTGGAAACAAACACACCTAAACACAGCTGTACACGTATCCACACACACGTATGGTACCCATACACACTGAGATAGAAACACACAGAAAACACAGATGCTCAAACAGTCAGATGCAGAAAGACACGCGCAAATAGACACACGTATGCACATCGTGTGTACACGCACACGCACGAACCCACGTAGGTCCTCTGGTCTGTGAGGCTGTGGTTCTTGGTCCAGTGGAGCTCCACAAGCTCAGCCATGCAACAAAGCAATCTCTACTGGCTGACACCTCTTCATGTTCACATAAATCTCTCTCCCTTTCCATCTCTCTCGTTCGTGTCCCTCAATCTCTCCCTCATTTTTTTTCTTTCTTCCTGTCTCCATTTCTCTCTCTCTCTCACTCTTCCATTCTCTCCCTTTTTCTCTGTGTATGTGATAACTGTCCCTAGAAAGGAAGAGGAAGGAAGGGAGGGTAACATTTCTCTGTCAAGACTCCGTTTAGACTCCTCGAAACATATTTTCAGAGGTTTATCTGATTCATTTCGTGTGCCAGATTCCTATTTTGTAATGTTTTGATCAGAGTTGTGATGTGTAATGCCTTCGTTTATCATCTGTCTACATATTTGCTTTTCAGTGGTTTGATTTCAAATTGGAAAAGTGCGATTTCACATGCAGTTAAACGTTTTGCGGCTATGATTTTCTATTAAAAAGTGATTTAGTGAGTGATGTATCATTTCCAAGTGAGATTTGCAACATCCGAAAATGTGTTCTGCTGTTAACTAGAGATAGAGTCCATCATTAACTTGGACTCTTTACTTTCAGGCTCCATGTATTCCTAATGGAAAAGTTTAACATATTTCTGTTTCATCAAAAATGTCTTGAAACATTTGATGTTATCTAGGCGAGCTGCATTCTGCATGATAATTAGGTTAGTTGGCTAACTGTTTAATGGCACTACGAATGCAGTATGCAATATGTAGCTTAGGTTATGTTAAAACCAACAATCTACTGTTGTGACATAGTAAGAAATCAGATCCACATTGCAATAACAAGATACACTGGGGGACTACATTAAAAAAAGAAGTAACATTTAATAGAATCTGGAAAAAATTGGCAATTCAATTATAGCATGTTGTTTCATTTATTTTCCAGTCTAGACGTGGGTGTGTATTTTGCACACAGCGCTAGAAATACACTAGCTGCAATTAGTTTTTGATTTATCTCAGCAACACTGCCATTCTCTAATCAGACAAATCAAGGGTGAGCTTTTTGTTGCACATTGAACCACTATGCAAATGAAATCAAGTTCCAACACCTCAGTCACCGACAGCAATTATGTCTCCGTCCCGAATGCTATCCTGTTCTCTTCACAGTGCATTACAGTTGACCAGGGGACCCCTGGGAATGGAACTAGGTTGCCAATCGGTCCCCGCAACACATCCATCTGTTTTGAGTAATGAGTCGAATTGGCTATTTATGGCAATAAATATGAACGATGGGGAAATAGTCGAAACAACATTCAAACGAGGCAAATATGGTGATATGCTGATTGCCTAGCAACGGGTGCATGTTTGTTTCACCACAGGTCGAGCCATTTCTGCCATACGAGTACACCTGTGAGGGAATGCTGGAGAGGGTGCATGCTTACATACAGCATCAGGTACGTTGAACGTGCACGCACACAACGCATGCGCACACGCACATGCACATAGAGCTGTACACAGATTCAAGTGAACTTAGTATAAGATGCACACTATCGTGGGCTCTACCGCTCAACGCCGCTTAGCACGTCCATCCTCTGAGTCTAATTAGCCGCGGCAGGTAAAGGATACCTAGCTGAGGACTAGATGGCAGGAGGAGAGGAAGAGGAAGTAGGGGGAAATGGAGTAAAGGAGGACGAAGAGCAGAGAGAAGCGAATGGAACAAAAAATGGGGCATACATTCAGTTAATCCCCAAACGCAAAAAATACTTGCTCGATTGTTAACGGATCTCTGGTCACATCTCCACAGATGTGACACGCTCTCCTGGTGAGTGGCAAGGCAGACAGGCAGAGACAAAGCGGCGCAATCAGGCAGCACAGGAGAGCTAAGAAGTCTGCTTCAATCTGGATAATTTGTCCGTAAAATGCTATTAAAACCGGCTTGCTGACTTTGATCAATCAAATAAACGTTGTTTATGCGGCGCATTCCCGGCATCAGAAGTATTTCGTAGCGTCATACAATTCAGTGAAATATACAACATAAGACAAACTTCACGTTGAATTTTTTGAAGTAGACCGTTGAGAAAGTATAGACCAGGAGAGCAATGAAATATTCAAGTCAGCCGGTAATAAAGCCATTAGTCCCGGTAATGACATGGCAGAGATTTGGAATTTGCCTCATCGGACGTTGTTCATGTTTAAAGTGACTCATCCATATTCATCCAACTGTGCATTTGGTGTTGGGGCCAGTCAGTCGGATGAGTTCTGTCAGAGGAAAGGTAGCAGATGGATCAGAGATTATTTAAAGTGATGTGTAATCATGTAGAAGTTGGAGGGAAGCCTGCTAGTTTGTCTAGTGTTGTGTTCCCTCCAAAAGCCCCGCAGTGTTTGTGAATTTAGATCTATTTACACAGTTTATCTTCACCGCTGAAGGCAATTTGCCTGATGACTCATCCCAAATTTAATTCCGCTGCTTTATCGATCGCTGCGTACATTCAATCTGGCACCGCCTTCCAAGATGTTGTTTGTGTGACTTCAGAATAAGGGGAGTACAAAACACCAGCGATTGGATCGTCTAACAAATCTAGGCAAGTCAGATTATCCAATTGTTACTGTCACCATGTCAGCAGAAGGAGGACCAACCAATAATTTTTCTGGACCAATCTAGTCTGAATCTGTTAGTCTGAAAGGAGGACAAATCTAGACTAAACATAACCAATAATCCTTGGTTTGCTGGAGCAATGTGGACAGCTAGCCAAGCATGAAGAGTCAATAGAGTCAACATGTGTTCCAGTTACCTCATCCCGTGTAATGTTTTGTGTTATTTTCTCTCTCCGTCTTTCCTCTGTCTTCTCTCTCTCTTTTGGTCTCCCCCTCTCCTCCCCCTCTCTTCTCACTCTCTTCTCACTCTCTTCTCACTCTCTTCTCACTCTCTTCTCACTCTCCTCTCACTCTCCTCTCACTCTTCTCTCACTCCAGGACTTCTGCTCCCCAGAGGCCCCTTTCCCTCCAGCCAACTCCTCTACCAAGACCCAATGGCCTTCTAGTCCTGGGCCTCAGTTCGTCTTGCTGCCCAACTCCAGTGCCCTGACCTGGGCCCCCAACGCCAGCGCCCCACCCTCCTGGCCCCCGCTCAGCTCCCTGAGGCTGCTGGCGTCCCAGGATGGCCAGTCATGTGTGGAGGCGTGCCAGCGCGCCCACCTAGTGTGTGAGCCCGCCCTGTTCCGCTTCGTGAACAACAAGGAGGCTCTCCGCGGGTGAGTACCACATTCGTCTGCTTCTGTACGGCGTCGCGTGGCTTGGGGGGCTGTCTATGGGTGGTAGTCTCAGAGGGCATAGCGCGGCTGTCAATCTAGATCCGGTTCTGTTTCCTCTCGATGCTGTCAGGTGTGCGGTCGACACTTTTTGGGACCTCGACTCATATGAGAAGACGATAGCAACCTGAACTGATTCAGTTTCCTCTCTTCTGACCATGGTCCTCCATTCCATCCAACCTCCTGCTCTACATCCACCCTCCTGCTCTACATCCACCCTCCTGCTCTACATCCACCCTCCTGCTCTACATCCACCCTCCTGCT
>JACXGJ010012861.1:0-17215 GCA_016801105.1 Esox niger
CCAATCAGGAGCGGCACTGCGCTCTGCGGCTCGCACAAGAAAACCAAAAAGTTTAGTTCGGGAAAGTTCGGAAGAGAGCGCTAGTGTTGAAAGACTGTGCTGTTAATAATATTAATAATACAAGAGAGTGTTGCTGTAATTATAAGTTCTTAGAATTGTGTGCGTGCAACTACCAGTAAGTACACTGATGTTCGTTGTTGGTTTTACCTCACAAATGCGTCGTTGGCGCGAGGCTGTTCGTTGTTGTATAATGGCGGAGCCTTTCACCGCATGTGTTTTCAATAGTTGAGAACGCTGTAAATTAATGGTGTTGCTCGGCAAGCATTGTGTGCCTATTTAAGTAATGTCTTGATTGTGTTTGTTTATTATATATCTGCTAGGCATGTAATAACTATTCTATATTTATATATTACATATCTATATTTACTGATTTATGTCTGTATCGCTGTTTCAGAACCACACACATACCTTCAAGATGTAATAAACCACTTAAACTGAACATCTTCTCTGCATTCTGATCGATGCACCCTGGTGGCCACAACCCTTTAAAGACCATTCAAATTATACAGTCCTTTACAATCACCAAAACACAGCTCTTGTAAAGAAACTACATTCAAAGCTTTCACATTTAGAAAATCCATTAGTAGATGTTATTATTTTTAAGTCAAACATGATACACAGATGATCAAGACTAAGAAATCAACTTTGTGTCTGTAAAACAACAACAATTGTTTAATCTGTTTTACTAGTTTCTCAATCATGTACATTTTGTCTCCGATTTGCACCAGTTTGGATATATTTTGCGTGGATCTGATATCTGTTGTGCATTATTTATCGTGTAGCATATGTGTTTAGATTGAAGAATTATCAAAACAAAATGACAGTAAAACTGAATCTGTAGACAGCAGAAAGTTAACAGACAGGCCCCACCCACAGTGGTAAAATGTAGAATATTAGCTGAATTTATTCAGCCGGCGGATTGAGGAAGTCATCTTACAGCCAATGAATGAGCTGGAAGAGCAGGATAGTCGCCATGATGATCCTAGTAGCCTGACAGGAAGCTGGGGAAACAGGAGAGAGGGCGTGAACATAAGAAATCTCAGTAAAAAATTAATTACTGGTGTATTTTAGTCACCAATATCATGGTTAGAATAATAAACCATCGTAGACCTCCAGCGCAAGCGGTTTCTGTGCAGGGCGCCGGGCATCACCAGGGAGCCTTCACATCCATCCCATAAACCCTCCTCCCATCAGGCAGGGGGTACAGGTCTCTACGTTCCCACACCAGCAGGATTAGGAACAGTTTCAATCCATCTACTGTAACCCTGCTGAACTCTGTGATCCCATCACTAACCACACCCACCCACCACTTAGTACCGCCTCTCAGGGACCTTGTTGTACTACTCTTTTGTACTACTGGACTCTGACACTGCTCAGTGCTGCCTCTCAGGGACCTTGTTGTACTACTTCTTTGTACTACTGGACTTTGGCATTGCCTTGCAAAGACTGATAATGAATGGTTTCAATTGTTACAGGTACATGTCTACCTCGAAATCTTCACTGCTGCTGTTCCCTGGATTTAAGTTGCACATGCACCTTGCACATTCAAATGGCCTCTGCACATTAAGCATTGCCATCCTGCAATTCTACAGATGTTACATACGTGTCTACCTCAGGGACCTCATCCCTGCTGTCTCTGCATCCTGGTTGCACATCTACCTCACTCCATCAATATGCCTGGTTTGCACATCTAGAATGGCATGTGGAAATGCCATTTGTACCCGAACAATGATTTTCCCACTGGTAACATGCACAATACATAACATTATTTGCCTTATTGCACATTTAGTATTTCCATTTGTACTGCATTTGCCTTCATTGCACATCTATACATTCCACGGTAATATACATTCAGGTTATACTTGTATTTTTTGCCTTCTTCAATTTGCACTTCTGGTTAAATGCTTACTGCATTTCAGACTACTGTACTTGTTTAATGACAATGAAGGTGAATCTAATCTAATAATCATCAGATTTTAACTTTAAATTAAATGACAGAATAATACCAGTATTATTTTCAGCTTTTAAAAGTTGTGTGTGTGGATTGTGAAGCGTGGGCACCAATCCAGGCTACTTTCGGTAAAACTGTCAGACTCACAATGCAGACAGATGTTAACAAAGGAGTCAAAGAGATACAGTGACTCATGCAGACCAATATGAATAAGTACTCAGAGAAACAGTTTGACTCATTCAGACAGACATTAACAATGGAGTCACAGAGAAACAGACTGACTCACAGAGCACATTGAGGGTGAGGCGTTCTGACTCCATTTTAGGAGAAGGTTGGGGTCCCTCTTCTCCCAGTTCCAACCGAGTTGAACACCACAACTGGGCCCCATGGTCACCTCTACTGGGGGTGAACTGCAGGGTGTATTCTCCACTGGTTGGTTTCTTGGTGGTATCAGTTATGTTGGGGGGATGTGATCCTATCTCTGTTTTTAATTTGCCAGAGGCTTTGTAGAAGGACACATAGAGGCTGTTGACAGGAGCAACCTCCTGGACGTGACACTTGACCTCATATTGTCTCCCCTCAACCATCTGATCTGGAAGGCCTGACATGCACACGCTGGTTGGAGGCTCTGTGGAGGAATGGAAACACACACGCAGATTAAAATCAGTACCACCAGATCCAGAGATCCCAATGAAGATAGTATGAGATATTATGATCAGATAGATCACTCACTGTAAACTGTGATGTCCAGTGTTTTCACACAGGCCCCTCCATCTGTATAACAGACCGGCTCTATCGACCAATCAGTCACCCTGTCAAAACAAATCAAATCTGTTTATCTGGGACTATAAATCAGAATAAATGAACAAGCCAAAATGGAGGACAGGCTTCCCTCAATGTCAAAACAAATCAAACTTCCTTTTAATGCATTTGTAATGTATTTCAATGAAGAAAAAGGTACAATGAAGGAAATATAAACAGGAGAACACAGCAGATATAATACATATCCATAAAACAGTATTCTTTTCATGGGGCAAACTGCAGTGCTTATCCAGATTGATCAGTGTCTTTGACTTCTCTGTCTAAAGAATCACTATCTTTGATACCTTTTCTTACTATAGAATCAATGTATTTGTTAGTTCTGCCCGCAGAATAAACGTGAATGAAGAGTAAACTAAGGACTCTAGGAATATACAACCCTTGTTGGTTTGAACATCTCTCTTAAACAATGCTTCAGAAAGATTTTTCTTTCTGGGGTAGATTGAGTTTTGAAAACGCTGCTTTACCTATTTCAGAACATCCCCAAATGTTTTTAAATCCCAAATAAAGCATCTGGACTTTAAAGCATCTGGACTCAATTGCCAATCTATTTATCTGGAACTATAACTTTTTGAATAAATTCAAAATGCAGAATTGGTTTCTCCCAACGTTGGTAGTTATTACAGTTCTGCTGCTATTTGTACCATTTTAGCTGAATGACGTCCCTGTGTCACGGGGCAATCTGAGTCTGAAAGCAAACTAAGGCGCACTTTGACCTTAGACCCTTTTGACCTGTTTGACCTCAGGTCACTCCCTGTCTTTCCTTCTCCAGTCAGTCTCTTTGATCAACTGAGGGAAAACCATGATCTAACTGGAAATAGCTTCTGTAGATACCTATAAATTACAGACAATGTACATTAACACCTTGCATAATGTGAAAAGCATAGTTCCAAGAACTTCTAAAGCTTTTCATTACTTTTCCTTTAGGTTTGTATGATGTCAAAAGTGGTCTAGGGAGATCCAGTGGTCTAGTCTGATCCCATTGTCTTAAGTTTCTCAAAAGTGCTTTAATAATCTAAACCTAATCTGGGCCTCTTACCTATTTACATTCCACAGCAGGAACTGCAGATATGTATATGAAAAATCTGTCCCTCCTTCGGTTGCCTCCCAGCCTATATGCTGAGGTGTTTCTGGGGTGCAGTTAGCAGAGCCTGGGTCTCCATACTTCACCACCAGCCTGGCTGGACTGAATACCAGGCACTCAGCATCTGGAAGACCATAGTGAGGTTAAAAACCAACCAGGACAGTGTTATTGTTCAATGTTAACCTCTGCTTGTTGACCAACTGCTTCTTATAACCTACAATTACCACACATACACTACAGTTCAAATGTTTGGGGTCACTTGGAAATATACATATATTTTAAGAAAAACAAATTTCACCTCCATTAAAATACTAACAAATTGATCAGAAATAAAGCGTAGAAATAGTTGATTTTGTAAATGACTGTTGTAGCTGGAAACGGCTGATTTTGTATAGAATATCTGTAGAACTGTAGTGAACTGTGTGTGCGCATGTTATCATTGTATTTGCATGCATTCAGGGCTGTAGTTATCACAGAAACATCCTGTCATGGTGTTGTTAGACCGCATCCACACACCACCACGAACACACACACACACATAAATAAATATATTTAAGCCAACCGAATGGACCCCCACGAGGCCTGGGCCCAGGACAACGGTACCGGTTGTCCCCCCCGTCAGCATCACTGCCTAAATCCTTAACACGGCTGCTGCTCGTGTTGATCATAAAAACTGTTGTGTTCAAATGGACCAACAGGCTTACGTTCAGGAGGTTGGAGGACATCACTTCTTAAACAATTTGAAGGCTGTATACTTTTGTCTCTTTTCATTCTATCCCACCTTACTTTGACTGCCACTCAATACATCACATTTGTTTAAATAAAATCCAAAATTGTATTTAAACTAAAAACAGAAAAATGTGACTATGCTAATGATGAGTTGTACTCACCAGTGATTTCACAATACGACGACAGCAATAAAACAAGGACAAAGACAGACTCCATCTTCTTCTAAAAATCAACAACCATCCCTCAGAAACATATTCCTGGGTTCTGTTAGATGAGCTTCATGACAAAAAGGCACCTCAATCCACCAGAGAGACACCTGACATCACTGCCCAAAGTGAAAGTGTTTTTAACATGAGTCCTCTGATTGGTTGCCGTTACTTGGCAAGTTCATTCAGCACGTGTTCATCTGTCGAGGTCATGGGGTCACCAGGAAGAAGACTACTAGCAATTTGATTAGATCTGAGAGGGATGGGCATTCAAATCAAAATAATTTATATTAATTTTTTTTTACATCAGCAGTTGTCACAAAGTGCTTTCACAAAACACCCAGCCTGAAACCCCAAGGTTTCAACAGCAGTGTTGAAATTCAGTGGCTAGGAAAAACTCCTTAAGAAAGCCAGAACTTCGGAAGAAATCTAGAGAGGAGCCAGGCTCCGAGGGGTGACCAGTCCTCTTCTGGCTGTGCAGGGTGAATATATTAAGAGTACAAATTATAATATTTAATCAGTGCATGTAGGACATTGGACAGGGACAGCAACGAGTCAAGCCTGGTACTCCACAGGTGTGGGTGTGGTTAATGAGCTGCACTACAAGGACACTTCAGTCCGCTAGACGTCTGTCATCACTGTGCAAAGTGAAAGTGTTTTTCAGCGCGAATTAGGTAATGACATGCAAAACTTTGGCAAAATAGTCTCAATCGTTTCTGCTCCGATTGTGCTGGTTTGTGTCCATAGAATTGTAGTTTGTGCCGCGATCATTTTATAGATATCTTTTATAGGTGCTTCTGGTGTCACTCAGCCCCCCTAAACGCTCCGATTACAACGAAAAAAATGTCATTCGTTTGTGCTATATTTTTTTTTTGTTGCGCTGCTGTCAATTTTTAGATCTTAAATAAAAGTGTATATATCATTCTGGTGGCACGCAGACCCCCAACATCCCACAAATTCGACCAAAATAGTCTCGTTTGTTTGTGCCGGTGTAGAGCCGAGAACTGTCCGGGTGCCAGAATCTGTCCCCCTTCGCGAGAACCCTGACGCTATTCTCTGTTGCTGCAATATTCTTGCTCGTATGTCGATGTGTTCCCTGTTCTTTGTTGTCAGTTTAGCATACGTTTTCCTGATCCTAGTTGAACAATACATTATTTATGTCTTTAAAGACAACAGTAAAATTATTTTCCGGATTTTATTATCAACAAAAATCAGTTTTCGCACGGAAGACACCTGTAATGTGCAGTTTTCTCTTCGGTTATAGGTTCCAGTGTGCTAGTGTAAGAACAAACGTTTTCCATAATTAAACACCATCATTGCCGAAATATCTTTCATCTTGACTCATTTGGAGGTATTTGATTAAAATCTAGCCATTGCTTTTCTGACAAAAAGAAAATGTGCCAATTATATCCGACGCCCCTGAGCCCCAGCAAAACATATTACTGTGGTATTTTGTGGATAACAGACATAGTAACAAAATATATATTAGTTTTTCTTTGTCATTTGGGATTGCCAAAATGGAATAACTATATTTGTTATTTTTTTCGGTAAGCCCATGACTGGTCTGCCAACCCCCAACCCCCATGGTGACCAGTAATGTGTGCCACAACATGTATTTTGCTCGATGGATAAAAGTGAAAACTTTACGGGGTTGACGTTCTGCAAGCTCATTTTCTTGCCTGCTTAAAACTGCACCTCCTCCCCATCTTGGGACTGGATGGTCCCACAAACTTCTAAATAATTTTGGTAGCTCATGTTGACCAGCAGAGTGCGCCACAAAATGAGTTTTACTCTACTGACAAAAGGTAGCACCTTACAGGATGGGGTTGATTTTTGGCAAGCAAATATTCTTCCATGCTGAAAATTGTCTCCCCTCCCTATTGTTAGCTTCCTGTTCTGATAATGTCCAAGAACAAAAAGGTATCTAACCAAAAGTCATCTTTATTCAGCATGAGACATTGATGTCAACAGGTCATAGTTCTCTCTCTCTCTCTCTCTCTCTCTCTCTCTCTCTCTCTCGAATACACGAAGTACCACAGTACTTATACCTAATAAAAGGGAGGCGGCCTAGGGTCAAACCCAGCCAAATACCCTCCAATAAGAAAGGCCTAAATGACCCTTGTATGGGTTGTTCCTCTATATGGTCAATGGTCCTATCCCTCAAGCCTGTGACAGTCACATGGGCAACTCCTAGCAGGAGGTATGGACAGGACATGTGTCCTATCTATACACCTGTGCTCAAGTGTTAGTTAGTACATCTGTGTTGTGTTAAGTATCTCAAGCCTACTTTCTCTGGAAGCCTGTCACAGAAGGTCTGGAAGGTCTGACCCACTTCTAAATCATATTGGTAGTTCATGTTGATGCCATTCATGTTGTTTTCTTACAAGCAATTTAAGTTGTTTATTTGTAAGATCCAAATCCTCATATTTCACACAATGACCTTTGTGCCCCAAACACTTCTTACACCAAATACCAAATGACCTTGCCCCTAAAATGTCAAAATTCCAAGCCTCCTCACCAGCTCACAGGACAGGATGCACTGACAAGACTGAATCCTGTTTACGTTTCTTGTTAATCATTTCCAGTAAACCACACAATTTTTTCACGGGTAAAATAATACACATTATTTAATGCAAGCTGTGGGACTTAATCAACTAAATCATTACTACAGATGCAACCAATATTTAAAGGCGAAACCTGCAGTCTAAATGTTGTCATACTAACAAAGAGCACCACAAACCTCTCATTGCAAAACAGCTCAAGTAAAGAAACTACATTCAAAGCTTTCACATTTAGAAAATCCATTAGTAGATGTTATTATTTATAAGTCAAACATGATACACAGATGATCAAGACTGAAAAATCAACTGTGGGTCTGTAAAACAACAACAATTGTTAAATCTGTTTTACTAGTTTCTCAATCATGTACACTTTGTCTCCGATTTGCATCAGTTTAGATATATTTTGCGTGGATCCGATATCTGTTGTGCATTATTTATCGTGTAGCATATGTGTTTAGATGGAAGAATTATCAAAACAAAATTACAGTAAAACTGTGAATCTGTAGACAGCAGAAAGTTAACAGACAGCCACACCCACAGCGGTAAAATGTAGAATATTAACTATATAAAGAAAGCTTGGGTTATTAAATAGATATCCAGTGTCTGCAGTGACTAAAAACATGTTAAGAACAACTGTAGCTTTCATTTTACTATTCATTAAAATTGCCATTAATATCAGAAAGAAAATCAAACAGTTATAATTTTCTTATGATAAGAAAAAAATTAAGATTATTGATGTCATTGATATACGATTTTGAAAACAGGACAACATTTCAGGACAAGTATTTTTGCATTCATATATTTTTTTGATTGTAGAAACTCTACTGATTAGTTTGTTAATCATCTCCCCATCACCATTACATTTCATATGAATGGAAAACTGAGGAAACTCCCTGCTAAAGCAGTCACTGTGACATGTCATAAAGCTCGGGAAAGCACACTACAGCTTCTATAACTTTTTCAAATCTTAATAATTTTTTAAGTTAATAACTTTTAATTAATTGAACCAATTTGACAAGACAGACATTCTAGTGGGACACCCTAAAATCCTGTGATTGGGCAACACTTTGCAAACAATGCGGGGAATTAGCATAAAGTTTACAAAAGCCAGATTAAATAAGCAGAAGAGGACTTGACAACATGTTTACAATAAGAAGATTAGTTATTGAGCGATGTTTCCAAAAACAGTTCACTCACCCACAAATCCATTTCTTGATGCCCATGTGTGACCATGGGCCCTGTACATCATCAATAACAGCATTACTTCAGAACAGTCAGTCTGTCACAGATTACCATCAACACAATGTGGTTTTGATCCTCTCAAACACAACCACTGGCTTGGGAGCAAGCCTAGCGTGAGTAATTGGTGCCCAGGGTAGAAGGCATGTCAAGTTTTACCTTTGAGTGAGCTTTGTGATATGAAGCACAATGCCTCGGCAAAATGTGCATCAGAGGACACATCTCAATCTTTGACTCTCCCGGAGCAGCTGAGAAGTTCTTTGGGTGACGGAAGAACATACATTCAAATTAGACCAGATTTAGTTTTTATAGCTTTTAGTCAGCATGGTGTGTTTAAGGGTTCGGTTAAATTGTAATTGAAATTTGAATTCAATACTTGTGTACACCCCCACCAGGCCAACTTGCATGCATTTTCCCTTGAGGCCCCGCCTACTCTACACAGTGGCCCGTTTAGGGCTCCTCAGGTTCCTTCTGTCTCTTTCGTGGCAACATCTCTTTTTACTGGATGCGGCCTGGGCGGTATTTTCTGTAGTAGTAGAAGCAGAATATTCCAGAAATAATCAGGATCACAACAACAGCTGCAACCAGGCCGGCTGTGATAGGCCAGTAGTCCACTATAGTGAGAGAGGGAGAGAGAGAGGGA
Organism: Esox niger; assembly: GCA_016801105.1. NCBI lineage: Eukaryota > Metazoa > Chordata > Actinopteri > Esociformes > Esocidae > Esox > Esox niger. The sequence goes on from JACXGJ010012861.1 coordinate 9,293, forward strand.
GGAGCATAGGGAGAGAGAGGGAGGAGGATAGGGTGAAAGGGAGAGAGAGGGAGGAGTGTAGGGAGAGTGTGTAGTAGGCAGAGAGGGAGCAGGGAAGGGAGAGGTAGGGAGAGAGGGGGGGAAGGGAAGGAGAGAGAGTGGGAGGGAGGGAGGGGAATTAATGAGGGAAAGAGAGCAGGAGGTCAGGTGTGGGGGAGGGGAAGAACATGGTAGAAGAATCATAAAGGAAGATCAGTCAACACATTAGACAATCAGTCAGTCAGTAAGGCAACCAATCAAACATCCAACCTACAAACCAGTCAACCAATCCTTCTCACCTGTCACCTTCACGTCAACAGTCCAGGTGCTGTTCCCCACCTCATTGGTGGCGATGCAGGTGTACTTCCCAGCCTGAGATCTAGCTATGTGGGTGACGGTCACTACAGATCCCTCTACTCTGGTGTTGTGGGCGGAGCCTGCTTGGGGGACAAGCCACTGGTACGAGGGGGTGGGGTTACCGTCTGCTCGGCAGTGGAGAGATAAGTTGTCACCCTCTGTGATCTCCGACAATCCTTCTGGAGTCACAGAAATGTTGGGCTTGTCTAGTGGGGTGGGGGGGGCGAAAGTCAGAGATCATTTGGAGAATCGAAAGACAGAAAGGACTTTTAAGTGCTCGTCACGTTTAGTCTGTGGTTACGTTTTCCTGCTCAACTGAGTCACAGAGAAACAGTTTAACTCATGCAGACAGACATTAACAATGGAGTCACAGAGAAACAAATGAACTCACAGAGCACGTTGAGTGTGAGGGGTTCTGACTCCATTTTAGAAGGTTGGGGTCCCTCTTTTCCCAGTTCCAACCAAGCTGAACACCACAACTGGGCCCCATGGTCACCTCTACTGGGGGTGAACTGCAGGGTGTATTCTCCACTGGTTGGTTTCTTGGTGGTATCAGTTATGTTGGGTGGATGTGATCCTATCTCTGTTTTTAATTTGCCAGAGGCTTTGTAGAAGGACACATAGAGGCTGTTGACAGGAGCAACCTCCTGGACGTGACACTTGACCTCATATTGTCTCCCCTCAACCATCTGATCTGGAAGGCCTGACATGGACACGCTGGTTGGAGGCTCTGTGGAGGAATGGAAACACACACGCAGATTAAAATCAGTACCACCAGATCCAGAGATCCCAATGAAGATAGTATGAGATATTATGATCAGATAGATCACTCACTGTAAACTGTGATGTTCAGTGTTTTCTCACAGGCCCCTCCATCTGTATAACAGACCGGCTCTATCGACCAATCAGTCACCCTGTCAAAACAAATCAAATCTGTTTATCTGGGACTATAAATCAGAATAAATGAACAAGCCAAAATGGAGGACAGGCTTCCCTCAATGTCAAAACAAATCAAACTTCCTTTTAATGCATTTGTAATGTATTTCAATGAAGAAAAAGGTACAATGAAGGAAATATAAACAGGAGAACACAGCAGATATAATACATATCCATAAAACAGTATTCTTTTCATGGGGCAAACTGCAGTGCTTATCCAGATTGATCAGTGTCTTTGACTTCTCTGTCTAAAGAATCACTATCTTTGATACCTTTTCTTACTATAGAATCAATGTGTTTGTTAGTTCTGCCCGTAGAATAAACGTGAATGAAGAGTAAACTAATGACTGTAGGGATTCACAACCCTTGTTGGTTGGAACATCTCTCTTTAATGATGCTTCAGAAAGATTTTTCTTCTGGGGTAGATAGTTTTGCAAAACCCTGTTTTACTTATTCCAGAACATCCCCAAACGCAGTCCTAAGTCCTTTTATAACCATCTGTACTCGATTGCCAATCTATTTACTATAACAGAATAAATACAAAATGCAGAATAGGCTTCTCCCAATGTTGTTAGTTATTACAGGTCTGCTGATATTTGTACAATTTTAGCTGGATGATGTCCGTGTCTGGAAGAAAACGAAGGTGTACTTGGACCTCAATCCGCTTTGAACACAGCCCAGTGTCTTTCCTTCTCTAGTCAGTCTCTTTGATCAACTTAGGGCAAACCTTGATCTAACTGGAAATAGCTTCTGTAGATATCTGTCAATTACACACAATGTACATTAACCTTGCATAATGTAAAAAGGCTAGGTCCAAAAAAACATCTAAAACTTTAATTTCCTTTTGCTTTGTTTTATGTCAAAATGTTCTGTTTCAAACTGAGCTAATGAGGCATTTAGAAATACATGGTGTCTAGAGTGGTCCAGTGGTCTAGGGTGATCCAGTGGTCTAGGGTGATCCAGTGGTCTAGAGTGGTCCAGGGGTCTAGAGTGGTCTAGAGTGGTCCAGTGGTCTAGAGTGGTCCAGGGGTCTAGAGTGGTCCAGGGGTCTAGAGTGGTCCAGGGGTCTAGGATGATCTAGTGGTCTAGAGTAGTCCAGTGGTCTAGGGTGATCCAGTCGTCTACTGATCTAGTTTGATCCCAGTGTCGTAGCTTTAAACCTAATCGGGCCTCTTACCTATTTACATTCCATGGCAGGAACCGCAGCTCTTTGTCTGACAGACCCACCCCTCCTTCGTTTACCTCCCAGCCCATACGCTGAGGTGTTTTTGGGGTGCAGATAGCAGAGGCTCGGTCTCCATACTTCACCACCAGCCTGGCTGGACTGATTACCAGGCACTCAGCATCTGGTTCAAAGGGAAGACATTTTTTGTCCACTAAAATAGCATCAAATTGATCAGAAATACAGCGTAGACATTGCAATGTTGTCAATGACTGTTGTAGCTGGAAACGGTGTTACAGTCACAACATGAGATACAGAGCGAGTGAAGGGAAACCTCCTTTTATTATTACGCACAAAAAACAGAAGTTAAGGCAAAATGCAACCTGAGGCGCACCACAAATGGCACAAATAATGATCTACAAACCAAAACAAAGGCAACTTATATAGGGTCCCCAATTAGAGGCAACGCAAGGCAGCTGCCTCTAATTGGGGACAATAAAAACAGCAGCACAGAGATGCCTATAGAGGTAGAAAGAGGAGTTGGAGGCAAGAAGACAAATACATTAGTGTCTAGTTTGAGAAACAGACGACTCACAGGTCCTCATGTTACAATAAATATATTAAATCCATTATTTTATTTCATGCTTTGATGTGAAATCAAGTAATCAATCTGATCTTTTTATTCTTGAGGCTTATGAATGATTTGCACCTTGTGGTGAACCCTCTGTATTCGCTCACGTGAGGTCTTCTCTTTATGGTAGACTTGGATAATGATATGCCCAACTCCTGGAGAGTGGTCTTCACCTGGATGGATGTTGTGAAGTCTTCTCTTTATGGTAGACTTGGATAATGATATGCCTACCTCCTGGAGAGTGGTCTTCATCTGGCTGGATGTTGTGAAGTCTTCTCTTTATGGTGGACTTGGATAGTGATATGCCTACATCCTGGAGAGTGGTCTTCACTTGGCTGGATGTTGTGAAGTGGTTTTTCTTACCATGGAAAGGACCCTATGATCATCCACCACTGTTGTTTTCTGTGGATATCCAGGCCTTTATGTGTAGCAGAGCTCACCAGTGTTCTTTTATCTCAGTATGTATCAAACTGTTGATGTGGCCACTCCTAATGATCCTGCTATCTCTTTGATGGATTTTTTTTTGTGCAGCCCAAGGATGGCCTGTTTCACTTGCATTGAGAGCTCCTTTGGATGCATGTGATTGGTTTACCTCAAAAGCTTCCAAATGTGAACACCACACCTGGAATCAACTTCTACCTGCTTGATTGATGAAGACATTACAAAGGAACAGCCCACACCTGTCCATGAAACAGCTTCAGAGTCAACTGTCCATTACTTTTGGTTCCATGAAAGAGGGGGCTACATTTTAAAGAGCTGTAATGTCATGTTATGGAGGGCAGCCGTGGGTTTACAACCCCAGACACAAGCAGTGAAACTCAAGGGGTGTTATAATGGAGGCTGGAGGGGTGAACGCTGGGCTGGAGGGGTGAACGCTGGGCTGGAGGGGTGAATGCTGGGCTGGAGGGGTGAATGCTGGGCTGTAGGGGTGAATGCTGGGCTGGAGGGGTGAATGCTGGGCTGGAGGGGTGAATGCTGGGCTGGAGGGGTGAGGCTGGGCTGGAGTGGTGAAGGCTGGGCAGGTGGGTCTTGGAACAGAGGAGAAATAAGGTTAGTAGGGAGGAACAACTGCCACAGGTTTACTCAGACTATGATTTGGAGTGGCCGTGAACGTTACTACCAAGTAGGGAATTACAACGATCCAGCGTCGGGGGACGGAAACCAGGGGATTTGATGGCAAGCTGATGAGGGAATGAACCGCGGGTGTGGAGACTTGAGGGGCAGTGGAGGAAAGCAGGAAATGGATTGCAGGAGCCTGGCGTCTAAACACACACAGACAGACAGGAGAGAGGAAGAGCCTGGCCTGGACTCTGAGGAGGCGGATGTGGAGGGCCTGACATGCAATTCCTAAACCCTTCAATTAAAGCTGAGAGACTTCAAGACCATATTTTTTGTTTAACTGTAACTTGGTAAACAGACAAAGCAAACATTTGTCAGTGTCTGATTATTTCCGGACCTGACTGTAAGAGAAAAGCTGCTAAACGTAGATCCACAGAGATGTGGTGTGAACTGTGTGTAGTCATGTCAACATTGTATTTACATGTCTTCAGGCAGGGTTTAACATTAACCATGGCCCGCTAGCCCAGGGCCAGTTGGATCTAATGTTGGGTCAGTAGACAAAGACAGTCACTGGGGCCAGTGCTCAATTTCCCCATTTAAATTTCATAGTATTGTATCAAAACGTTTCCTTGTCATTTTCGTCACTCTTCCCGCTTCTATTTTCAAATGTTCTCACGTTAAAATGCATCGTTTGGCGCTTCTCCTCCCTGGGTGTGTTTCAGTACCGGTGTTCTTTTTGACTAATAATATTCAACAGCTCAATCGTTATCATGAATTCTAGAGCAGGACTCAAATATTGTGAAAAATTATTTTTGTTTTTGTGGAAAAAAAGGTTCCATTGGTCTAAATCGATGATAGCAAGGAACACTTACTCTCGTTCATGTTCAGCGTTCCTGGCGAAACTGATAAGCTAGGTTGTTTAGTAAGGGAACAAACAACTACAGAAATCCTGCTCTTAAGTTCCTGCAACATGTTATATATTTTTCAAATGTATTTATTCAATAAAATTTATTTTATGAATCCAATTTAACATCAACAGTCACAAAGTGCTTTTATAAAACACCCGGCCTTAAACCCCAAGGAGCAAACAACAGTAGTGTTGAACTTTAGTGGATAGGAAAAACTCCCTAAGAAGGCTGAAATGTAGGAAGAAACCTAGAGAGGAACCAGGCTCAAAGGGGTGACCAGTCCTCTTCTAGCTGTGCAGGGTGAACATATTAAGAGTCCAAATTGTAATAGTTAATCGACACATGTGGGCTGAGCCCAGTCTCTATTTAAACCTAGTCCAGATCAGAGGCATGACCAGATGGACAAGGACAGGGGCAGACAGGGTGGAGGGGGGTTAGCAGAGTGGCAGCTGAAATCGTCTGGTATTGTCTTGATCTGCAACACAACTAGGAAGACTTTGGACAGCAAGAAGTCGAACCTGGTACCCCGCAGGTGTGGGTTAAGACCTCATGTCCTCCTATATTTAAAATGTCAAGAGACGGGCTTGAGCATTTATTCAAAGTATTCTACTTTGCGATGCATGGTGTTTATGTAAACAGCAATTGCATGTATCAGATTTCATCTTTCAGCTGTGGTTATAACAAAAACATCCTGCCATTATATTGTTAGAGCATGCACACACAACTAGAAAGGAATTAAGGAACACAAGAGGGGGGTCTTTCCAGACTATTTCAACATGGACATCTGATGTACTTCATATTCTGTTGATCCGACACAAACTCTCATATCAGTTATTTTAATTACATAAATGTATATCCAAATGCCCCAAATGTAATTTGAAGTAACTACACAAACACAGCTGTTATCCTGAAATCTCAACATGGCTGCTGCTTGTGTTGATCATAAATGCTGGTGTTTTCAAATGGGCCGACATGCCTACGCCTAGGAAGTTGGGGGATACAACACTCCCTAAACAATCTAAAGGCCCGGTGCCACTGGGGGCGGGCAGAGGGGGTTGGTAAAAGGGGCATTGCCAAGCCCATATACAGTGAGGGGAAAAAGTATTTGATCCCTTGCTGATTTTGCATGATTGCTGATTAGGAAATAACCAGTCTATAAAAACACATGTAAAAAATGTTATAAACTAATTTGCATTTTAATGAGGGAAATAAGTATTTAATCAGGTCTCAATCAGACAGATTTCTGGCTTCCAGGTTTCTTTTATACAAGTAACGAGCTGAGATTAGGAGCACACTCTTAAACAGAGTGCTCCTACTCTCAGTTTGTCACCTGTATGAATGACACCTGTCCACAGAATCAATCAGATTCCAAACACTCCACCATGGCCAATGCCAAAAAGCTGTGGACAGATTTCGCAGTGATTTGATATTCGCCCTCGTTTATAAAAAATCCTATCGTATCCTACTTTGACTGCCAGTCAACATTTTAATTTCCTAAATTTAACAATAACCCAGGTCTCGGGCGGAATAAAATGAAAACAGAAAAGGCGAACATGTTAAAATGAGTTTTACTCACCCGCGAATCCGCAAATCGACAACAGTAATAAAACAAGCCGGACCAAGACACACTCCATCCTCTGGAAATAAGCAACCATCTCCGACAAGTATTCATGGATTCTGTTAATGAGCTGCACTACAAGGGCACTTTAATCCGCTAGAGACGTCTGTCATCACTGTGCAAAGTGAAAGCGTTTTTCAGCACGAATTAGCTAATGACCTGCCAAACATTTGCAAAATAGGCTCAATAGTTTCTGCTCTGGTTGTGCTGGTTTGTGTCGATAGAATTTTTGCTGCGATCATTTGATACATATCTTTTATAGGTGCTTCTGGTGTCACTCCTCCCACACACGCTCCGATTACATAGAAAAAAGGGTCATTCGTTTGTGCTATACATTTTTTTTGTTGCGTTGCTGTCATTTTTGAGATCTGTAGAGTGTATAAGTGTATAGACCATTCTGGCGGCACGCAGCCCCCCAACATCCCCCAAATTCAACGAAAATAGTCGTTTGTTTGTGCAGGTGTAGAGCCGAGAACTGTCTCGGTGCCAGAATCTGTCCCCTTCGCGTGAACCCGCACGCTATTCTCCGTTGCTGCAATATTCTTGCTCGTGTTCCCTGTTCTTCATTGTCAGTTTAGCATACGTTTTCCTGATCTTACTAGTACAAAACATTATTTGTGTCTTTATAGACAACAGTAAAATTATTTTCCGGATTTTATTATCAACAAATGTCTGTTTTCGCACGGAAGACACCTGTAATGTGCAGTTTTCTGTTCGGTTATAGGTTCCAGTGTGCTCGTGTAAGAACAAACGTTTTCCATAATTAAACACCATCATTGCCGAAATGTCTCTCATCATCTTGACTCATTTGGAGGTATTTGATTAAAATCTAGCCATTGCTTTTCTGACAAAAAGAACACTTGCAAATTATAGCCGACGCCACTGAGACCCAGCAAAACATATTACGGTGGTATTTTGTGCATAACAGACATAATAACAAAATATATATTAGTTTTTCTTTGTCATTTGGGGATTGCCAAAATGGAATAACTATATTTGTTATTTTTCCGGTAAGCTCATGACTGACATGCCAAGCCCCAACCCTCACGGTGACCAGTAATGTGGGCCACAATATGTATTTTGCTCGAAGGATAAAAGTGAAAACTTTACGGGGTTGACGTTCCGCAAGCTCATTTTCTTGCCTGCTTAAAACTGCACCTCCTCCCCATCTTGGGACTGGATGGTCCGACAAACTTCTAAATAATTTTGGTAGCTCATGTTGACCAGCAGAGTG
>JACXGJ010012862.1:0-17215 GCA_016801105.1 Esox niger
TGTGTGTGTGTGTGTGTGTGTGTGTGTGTGTGTGTGTGTGTGTGTGTGTGTGTGTGGGTGGGTGTGCGCGCTCTGTGCTGCTCAATATTGCTTTACAATACACCTCTTCACCGTTACTTGGGAGAAGATGGAGACTGGTTCCCCCCTCTGTTCTTCTCTCAGTTGTGGCTGATTTACATACACTACACGGTGTGTGTGTGTGTGCGTGTGCGTGTGCGTGCGTGTCTGCACGTGTGCTCCACATCAGCATGGTGTTCATGTCCATGCTGCAGGCAGTCTGGGTGGGGGTCTGGAGGTGAGAGGCGGTAACCAGGCAGCCCATAAATCCACAGCAGCAGAGAGCCAGACGAGTACGGCCCATTACTCCTCCTAAACACCAGACATCATGCACTACATGCTAACACACACACACACACATTTATACACACACACACACACACACACACACACACACACATTTATACACACACACACACACACACACACACATACACACACACACATACACACACACACATACACACACACACATACACACACACACACACACACACACAAACTCAGTCTGAGGCGAGGTATCTCCTGGGAACCCTAGTAGAAGCAGATATTTTCTCTCCTCTGTGCATTAGGGCTATGAGGCCTGAATACAAAAAGCACCTTATTCAACACACACACACACGGCAACACCAGTGTCTGGAAACGAAGCCCACCTGAACAAACGTGCCAGGGGCCACAGCTCATGATCGACATCACACACACACACACACACACACACACACACTCTCGCGGCCCAGTTTCTCACGTTCTCTGGTTTGCCGTGTAGCTACTTTGTTTCACAACTGAAGACTTGTCTAGAGACCCACTTTACATTAGCATTGTTGGTTACAGTTCCAAATTCAACCTCTGGAGGGAGTGGAACAAATACCACAAGGAATATGGCTGGACTTCAGAGGATAAAAAGGAGGCCTATTACTGTAAAATGAAGGTGCAATGTTTGTAAACGGCATTGTTGGAAAAAAGGATGTTTAAATAAAATAATGTTGACAAGGCCATTAAAATGTATGTATCCTAGCGATCACAACATTGGGAGATGCAATTTAGCCAAAAAGCAAGAAATTAAATATATCTGTCACAAATTAGAAACCAAGCATAGCGCAAAATTCCCAATTCAAACAGCAAAACTTATCTGTTTAATTTAAAGTAAAAAAAATTGAGAACCATACCATATAAACTATGCTCCAGACTGCAACCAATGGGACACATTTTGCAACACACATCTTTGGCTTTTCGAGACAGATCTTTAATTGGCTGAAATATCCTGAACCTTCAAGACGTTTCATGACTTGGTCAAACAGCAATTTGAATTATTGCTGAAACACCCTCCTTGTGTCTGCTTGGCGTGTGTAGCATGTGTGGCTGCGCGTTTCAGACACCCTCATTCAATCCTGCACCTGGAGAGCCAGCCTCCTGTAGGCACAGCGTGATACAGGCAGCAGGTACCATCCGATGAAATGAGAGTCATCAAAATGAAGCAGCAAGAGGTAAAACACTCCAGCAAATCAAACAAACAAGGATGCCAAAGTTATGGTGACATTCGACACATCCATAATTTGTAATTTGCTAAGTTTAATTAGAGATTTTTCAATAAAAATGTGCTCCCTCTTAATCCAACCAACAAATGCTAAAAACACAACATGCGGTCGGTTTACTGGCATTCTAGAGAACAATAAAAAACATATAAGGTACGTAAAGTTGCCTCTTCTGCCAAAATACTGAAACAGAAGTCTTGAAATATGTCTTTTTCAATGCCTAAAAGTGAGAAATGTACCCTATTTAAAGCAAACGTTTACTACAGTAGTCGGAAACAAAAGTACTAGGCATTTGCAACAACTATAACTGCTATTAGCCCAAGGACAATGAAATGCATGTATACTCTGTCATTGGAGTCCAGTAGTGACTGTAATGCTCGTGGGCGTCGATCTTTAGTTCTCATTACGAGTTGGCTTGTTTACAGGGAGAAAATTAAACGCCAGATAGAGTTATCTAAGATTGCTTAATCAGAATTGTCTTCACACTTGCTAAACTCTGGGGGGCTCAATCGAACATTTGCTGCACGCTACCTCGGAAGCCGTCTATATCACCAAGTTTATACAACAAAATAAACTAGCGGTTCGAGTCATTTTTGACATGTCTCTGAAAATGTAGCGTAATGTAAACACACCCTTTGTATAAAAGTGGGGGAGCAGTATCTGGGGGTACATTGTTTTTTTGCAGGGAGAATTCATGTTTATTTGACCACTAAAAGTCCCACACAAACAGTATCTGCTCTCAGGATTGAAACCTAACCAAATCTGTGACTTACAAACATCCGCGCCTCCCCTGAAAATCCCACACAAACTGATTGACTGACCAGCAAAACCTTCAAGATCAGTGCCCGACTCGTTCGGTGACCAGTACTGGTGTGTTTTTCTGCTATAGGTCCAGAAAATGAAACAGGTGCAAAATGTATTTACAGTAAGCTCCAGCCAAATAACTCACTAAGAATAAGAACTAAAAAGTATATTTCATTTCCTTATTGTAGCCCGGGGAGCATTTACTAAGAAGCACACAGAAATCAACAAGAACAAAACTAGAGGGGACCTCAACGATGTGAACATTACTTTTAATTTACCCAATTGGGAAAAGGATTTAATAGGTAGGTGAAGAAAACCGAGGTTTTAATTTGGTAGGTGGAGATCACAAACTGCACATTATGTTTACATTTAATTTTCCATGACAACTGAAGACATCCCAGTATGCGTACTTGGATGTGGAAATACACAACAGCGTTACTGCATGCATAAAGTCATTGGAAAATACACTGAAAAAGCATTATTGGTTTGTACTTCTAAAACCGGGGGTTCAGACGGTCAGTGGCGATAGGCCGAAAGCCATGGAAGCGAAAACTTCAGAATAGTTTAATCTAGAGAAAAAGATTCTCAGCACTGAAATGGACGGGACACAAACGTATCGAGGTGAATTCAGACATGACCGTACTCATCGTTATCATGGACCATGTAAAATGATATAGGCTAATATGAGTTTGTTTTCACTGGTGGTAAACTAGCTAATGCTTTCCAGCTGCACTGATCAGAGTTTAACACCATCCATTCTGATGTGTCAGATGGAACGAGTGCATAATGCAACCCGTTAATTATCACTTAGAAAACAGATATACCTCGTTTACCGAAAGCTGTTTTACAAAAGACCCAGCGGATCCAAAAAGTTACTTCATAACATCAGGGTGGGTTCAGACCTTCTGAACCGTTTGGGGAAAGTGAATGAACCCAGACGGTCAGTAGGAAGAGTCACCGTGCTATAGGGGTAAACTGCTTGTTTGGGGGGCAATTTGATCAGATAGCCTACATATGGGGAGGTTCAACACCCGTGTGAGATGTCGCAGTACAATAGACTGACGTTTTGCAAGGTAAAAAATGACTATTATAAAATACTGGGAAATTTGGTCGGATATGTGGACATCGGAGGGGTGAATGATTTAAATAAATAAATACAATAACGTACTGGAGAAGGGCGATAAAAAAATTAGACAACTGTTGATTGGTTCTGACATTGTAAACAGAAAGTGAAAGGCACTAATTATCAGGTTATTTCAAATACTCTTTGTTAATAATAATTAAGAAAATTTAAAATAATGCAAGAAATGTTATCCTACACATTCTGTTCTTTTATTTTTTTTTTACAATATCCAATACCGCAGAAATATGCCATTTTGAGTACTTTCAGAGATGTAAATGGTATGAGAATACATATAACTAACCCAGAAACTATTGCCACAGGGTAAACCTAACAACAATCCAAATTCTTTACAATTTCCCTCTGACACTTCAATGAAAAATCTGTTTGAATGACTGAATTATTCACACATGGGTTATCCTCAAAAAAGTTTTAAAAAGCCAAGTTTGAACAAAATAAATGGTGCAATCTTGTCACATTTCAGCAGCCTCCGTTAACTAACACTGAATAAAATATGGTAACATGACTCAAATCCCAAGCAGACACGGTGTGTCGTATATACATTCACTTCTATTCGATTTACCACAATTGATTTTGCAGCGCCTCAGTGCTACATCTGTAAAAGCTTCAAACAAAAACGTGGATTGGGCTACTGCACAAGACTCACTTCTACCTACACATTCCAAAAACAAGCAGATTCAAAACGGGCCGTTGAGCTGAACTAGAAAAAGGCTCTGTAATTGATATCTTATGTGGCAATACACTATAGAAGGATGATAGAGTAAGTCCCGATTTTGGTTGCAGTTATCTGTTGTACGGTTTAGTAGAAAATTAAATCCCATATTTTTCCCAACCCGAACACACACACACACACACACACACACACGTAGGTGGGCATCCACGCAGGCAGTTATGAGCAAACACACACACACACACACAGTATACTGTACACACACACTGCAAAGTCAAGACTCAATCTCAGCCCACAAAGGGGTTATTGAATTGCCCGTGGCTGCGGATTCAGTCTTTTCCCAGACATTTAGAGAAGTCTCTCTCTGGCTGAAGCTTCATACGTCGGAAAATACGAAAATAATAAGAAAAAAAGCTTCATCTGTCGGAAAAATGTTAATCCAGCCGTTATCGAAACTAATAAAGAAACACACACACACACATATGTACAATATATATATTATCATCCCCAACAATATGAAAATAATGCAACACCAGTCTATCTGCCCAAAGCCAGCCACTTATATCCCAAGTAACTTACAGTGGAGTACACAGGTTATTGCACGGGTGATGTAAGGAGGAATCAAACCCTCGATCCTGACCATGCACAACCGGATATATTACTTCTATTCAGACACGAGTGTGTCGACAGGGAGAGCTTTACTTGCATGCATATAAATAAATAAATATACACACATGCACACATACATGCAATGCCATCCAAAAGTAAATGTACTTGTTTTCTTAAGAAAAGCTAATTTTTGTGACCTTTAAAATAACATCAAATGGATCGGAAATGTTGTGAATGACTATTGTAGCTGGAAATAGCAGATTCTTAATGGAATATCTACATAGTTGTACATTATCATCAACCATCAGTCCTGTGTCCCAAAGGCATGTTGTGTTTGCTAATCCAAGTTGATCACTTTAAAAGGCTAACTGATCGTTAAAAAAAACGTTTGAATTTATGTTAGCGCCGCTGAAAACCTTTGTGCGGATTACAAAGGCATAAAACTGGTATTTATACTAGTTGAGTATTTGGAGCGTCAGCAATTGTGGGGTTCGATTACAGGCATCCAAAGTGATCAACTTGGATGTCCAGAAACAAATAACGTTCTTCTGAAACGTATCAGTCTATTCTTGTTCTGAGAAATGAAGGCTATTTCTTGCAAGAAATTGCCAAGAAGCTGTAGATGTCATACAACACTGTGTAGAACTTCCTTCACAGAACACCACAAACTGGCTCTTAGCAGAATAGAAAGAGGAGTGGGAGGTCCTCAACTGGTGGCGTCATTAAATAGTACACGCAAAACACCAGTCTCAATGTCAACAGTGAACCAGCGACTCTGGGAGGCTGGCCTTTCTCGGCATAGTTGCAAAGAAAAAGCAATATCCCAGACTGGACAATTAAGAATAAAATATTCAGATGGGAAAAAGAACACAGACACTGGACAGAGGAAGATTGGAAGAATGTGTTATGGACAGTCATATCCATGTTTTTGGTTTTCGGATCACAAAGAAAAATTTCTCAGATGCAAACTAAATGAAAGGATGATGGAGGCTTGCTTGCCGCCATCTGTCAAGCATGGTGGAGGGACTCTGATAGTCTGGGGGTGCTTTCAGGGTGTTAAAGTGGGAGATTTGAAAAAAGAAAAAGAGATCTTGAAGGAAGGCTATCACTCCATTTAACACTGCCCAGTGGATGGCACTTGATTGTAGCCAATTTCTAAAGAACAGGACAATGACCCCAGCTCCAAACTATGAAATAACTATTTAGGGAAGAAGCAGTCCGCTGGTATTCTGACTATAACAGAGTGGCCAGCACAGGCACTAGATCAACCCTATTGAGCTGTTGTGGGAGCAGCTTGACAGTATGGTACGTAAGAAGTGCCCATCAAGTCAATCCAACTTGTGGTAGAGGCTTCAGGGAGCATGGGGTAAAATCTGTTCATATTGTCTCAACAAATAGACAACGAGAATGCCAAAAGTATGCAAGACTGTAATTGCTGAAAATTGAGCATTCTTTGACAAAAGCAGAGTCTGAAGGACACAATTATTATTTAAATAAAAAATCTATATTTTGAAACTTGCCAAAGACTATATTTCCTATTAATCTTCCTATATTGTGTGTGTGTGTGTGTGTGTGTGTGTGTGTGTATGCACACATCATTAATCCGCTGTTTAGAATGCCTACATGTGACATGCAGCAGACTGGGGAACTGATCAATGATGATGTAAATGCCTGCCTGACAGACTGTGTGAATGGATAAAGCCCTGCACATTGTTGGGGTCAATTCCAGTTAATTTCCAGTAAACCAAACTCAAATTCAAAATGTCACAAATTGAACGAACTGGAATTTCAATGAATGGGTTGAAAATATAGAACACCACCCCTCTAAAGTTATAAATGTTTTTACTTTTCTAATTCATTTTATTGGTTTAGTGACTCCAGTTGCATTTGTCTTGGATCAGTTTGATTAATCTATGATGCCATTTCAATAGGAAATCTGTCAAAAACCCACAGACAGACATGGGTAATTGTTTCAAAATATTAAATGTGACTCAAATATGATTTTAGTGATTTGTGACATTTTTGAAAATATATTTGCTTTTTAATAGCTTCATTCTGATATATTATAGATTAATGTTTATGTTTTTTGTTTTATTATTTGGCAATAGATTGATGCATATTTTGCATGGTTTTCCATATCTGCATGCATTATTTTATTTTTTGTCTTTGCCAAAATGACTCAAGTTTGATAAAAGACCAGCTTACTGCTTAAACGGAGGTAAAGAACTATTGTGAGCAGCCATTCTGACCGTGTTCTCAGCAAATGCTTAGCAAGGACGGTGTTAAAAGAAAATGTAATTGCCATTTAGTCTGCCTGTATGTTACTTGCTTGTGTTTGATAAGCTGCCTAAAAAAACTGTCGTACACGCCAGCATCAGACACAGGGAAGCCACAGCCTCATGGAAAACAGCAGTGCGAGACAAAGCAGATATATTAGCAATACAGGAAATCTACGGGACCTGAACATGCGCAGAAGCTTCGGGAGCTCTCGCCTGGAATTGATCAGAGTAAACAAATCCACACCCACTCTGATTTGAATTACATGAGTTTTAACGTTTAACTATGGTTCCCCTAAAGTCTATTAACTAAGTAATAACTTCTGCAACTGTACACATCTGTTGCAAATAAAGAGCAAACAATATGCCATTTCTCAATTCAACATCAGAACAACACAAACCGTAAACCCAATAACATTAAGAACAATAACAACAAAGCTCACACTAATTGGGTTCTATCGCGGAGCTATGACACATGGTACCACACTAAACTACAATGACGATCAGGGCAAATCAGGATCCCCCAACATGCACCACACCTTAACTGACAAGAACAGAGCACTGACAGAAACGGGTCAACACAAAGCGTTCAAACCATGCAAACAGTAGATAGAAAGCCCCTGGAACACCAGTTGGTTGTGTTGTCATACCTCTGACATCCTTACAGCCGTTTGCCAGAAAGCACTCTGCACATCCCCCCAATATCAGATTCTTGAACACATGAGTCGTCACAACTCACCTGTAATGACGGAAGATTTCCTCCTCCACGTCTGTGATGAAATGGCACTTGGTGCACGAGTGTTCCCCGATCGCGACTTTGGCGCCCGGGTTCCTCCCCGTCTCGGTTCCCTCTTCCTCTGGCTTGACCTCCAGCACGCCGTGGGTGGCGTGGGCGCTGTCGTAATGCAGCAGCAGGAGATCTATGTCGCCGGTGGCGTAGGGGCACTGGTCACAGAGGTGGGTGACCCCGGGCCTGGGGGAAGGGGAGCTGCGATGAGGAGACAGCTGGAGGAGGAGGGCACAGTGGGAGCAGGCGCTCCTCCTGCAGGCAAACGGGTACGAGATCTCCCCCAGGTGCTTCTCGGGGCTGCAGAGGCCACGCGGGCAGAACGGGCAGTGCTTGATGGTACACTTGTGGATGCTGTGGGCCTGCTGGTAGTGACGGAGCAGCGGTGCCACCACAATCACCTCGGGCCCGTGATTCATGGAGTAGCGGAAGTCGCAGAACTGGCAGTTGTAGCTGGTCACCACCGTCTCCGGGTCCGCCGCCCCAACCCCTCCACCGCCTCCCGCTTTGTCTTTCCGACGGCTGTGGGGTTCTCTCTCTCCGTCTCCGGCCTTGCCGCTCCCCCGCTCCCTCTCGGCCGGGCTGCCCTCCCTGGTGCCCCCCCCTCCTCCGTCTCCGGGCCGGTTGTGCCTCCTCTCATAGTGCTCCAGGAGGCGTTGCGGGCTGGGCGACTCACAGCTGAAGCTGCAGTACCGACACCAGTAATACGCGCCCGCCGGAGCGCTGCCGTCCGTCCCTGTCCAGCCGGGGGAGTCGGGGGCGCGGACGGGCACGGAGTAGCCAGCCACCGAGTCGTCCTCCGCCCGGACTGCCATCCGATCCGCCCACTTTCCCGACTCCACCGCCTCCATCCCGACAGCCCGTGTCACACAGTTACCCTTCCTGTCGGAGGCCTTGTCGTCGTTGGGCGGCGGCGGGCCGTGGGACTTCATCTTGTTGGGGTGAGAAGACAGGAAGTGCTGCTCCAGCTCTGAGGAGGAGCTGCCCATGTATGTGAAGTTGCAGAACTTGCAGCGGAAGTACTTTGTATTTCCCTGACAGTCCGGAGTCTTCCGCCCGATTCCGATGAAAGTGCCTCCCAATGTCACCTGGAACATAAAAGAGGATGAGCAAAAAAAACATACTGTAACTGGTTAACCATGTCCATGTTATGTTCAGTGTTGTGATGTTTTCTTTCCCTCAAGTGTGTATTTATATTTATATTTATATATATAAATATATATATATAGACTATTATCATAAGAGGAATGTGTATGGTATTAAACATTTTAAAATTCAGTCAGCCAGCCTCATGTACTGAAGAAAAAGCATAACAGCATCACAGTGAATAAGCCTAGGTTACACAACAGATGCCTGACATTGGACTGATCAGAAAGGCCTATTCTTTTTACCCATACAGAGGTAGAGGAGAGCTCCGTTTAGAATGCTCTATCTGATTAGAAAATTCCATGACCAGTGATTCAATAATGAAGTGAGGATGAATTGAATGAAGCAGAGAGAAGAAATGTACAGTGGAACACCTGGGGTAAAAGCAGCTGCTTGATATGGTAATACACACTGTATAACCGATTAGATGTTATCACGGATGAATTCCCTTTTGTCACTGAACAAGGGAAATAGCAGGCTGAGATCGTTTTGATGATCTAGTTCACCATGCTGCCAAACCAGAAGTACAGGAGAACAAAGCCGCTCATATCAGAATAATATCAGAATACTATTAAAGAGCCATCTGTTTGCTCCTAGGACACAACAAATTCAACCCCCATCTCCAAGTATCTTGAAAACGGTTGTGAAGGAATGAACTCTGAGTGTGCCTCGCAGGGACACAGCAGTCACGCTGTCGTCTAGAAAGCGCAACAAACCAAACCAACCCTGCAAACGAACACGTTTCCCGAATTTCAACATCCCACACACCTTGACCTCTGAGCTTCCAACAAAAAGCCTCAAATCCAAAACATAAGGCCCGTGTGGAGTAACCCCGGAGCCAGAATCGTCCTATAACGTGTAGGTTACCCAGTGAGTGAGTGGGAGGTATTTTTCCTCGTGTGGTAGAAGCAACTTGACGTCACACTGTCGACTACATGTAATGACTGAAACAGAGTCTGTTGCCCCTTAAACCACCCAGAGAGACGACATAACATATTTATTACGACCGACCCATTCAGTCAAGTGAAATGACCTCTGAAATATGAGCAATAAAACTAAGTGAAATGTATTACCAGAACCTATCTACAATAGTGACGTGACATGCTCATGTTTGACTGTCCTAAAAATATTTATGGATTTTAAGTGGGAAAAAATAGTGACTGTGTTACGTGCAGGATTGTCATAGTTCACGAAAAATTGACTGTGCTTTATGTTGCATTCAAGCTAGTACGAAGTCAGTTTCACTCTTCCTGTTTCTGTTACTTCTTTGCAGTGAGACCATATGCTCTGGGATCAGTGGAAGTGTTATTGTGCATCTCCAATGCCCCCAGAGACTACAGCACAATATATTGTATTTAAAAATGCTTTAAAGATATCCGCAGGCTATCTCCGAGGGAGAAAGGGGGGGAAACAGTTGATCCATAACGTTCACTTTGGTGTGGAACAGTAAGGGGTTTGAAGTCCTACAGAACTCTGACTGCCAAGTCTCCCTGGGACACCACACAAGACAGGCATTCACCGTCATTTTCCTCCCAGACACAAACATGCGCGCACACATGACAGACAAAAGTATGTCGTTTTGTGAAATTATTTATCTCACACACACACGCGTGCGCGCACACACACACACACACACACACACACACACACACACACACACACACACACAGAAAGACACACAGGGCAACTCACACACAAAATTGAAAAAGCTGAACAACTATGCCAACTCATCAGTCATTAGTGGGCCATGACAGTCAGATTTTTTAAGGAGGAAAATGAAATTAGAGGCAATTAGAATGGGTGATGGGCTGAAAGGCCTAATGGCCCTCTGTTGTATGACATGGCATTAAAAGTCCAATACCCTGGGCCAAAAGAACCTCATTTTCAAGCAACACTGGAGCTAAATGTGCCACTCAAATTGTAAACATGGCATTGTTGAAGTAAACGCACGCAGCGAAAGCTGTGCAGATAAATGGCTGTGACATCTGTTCATTACCCCTCATTTAAAATAAATCGAGTTCCCTGTTTTCACTGGATCCTTTATTCCCTACACTCTTTTTCCCTCCTTTTCATTGGGTAATGAGAAATGAGCAGCCTCCGATATTACTCCATGGAAAATTCCACTAGGGGATGAATACAGAATACTGTTTCTGATTCAACTTTTATTATTTTAATTTTTTTAACACTGACATTATTCAAACCTGGTGACATCCAATTGATATGGATATTGAGACAATGATTGCTAGAAGAAATCATTCAAAGCAGAGGTTGGTAATTGCATCAAGTCAAATTTTTTCCTTTTAGTTATTAGATCATATGTTTAAAACTCCCAGACGGTCCAGGCACTATATCCATGTCTGTAATATATGTTTGGCAGGTGCTCAAAACCTTTCCCGTAACACCATAAACTTTTATTTCTGTACACAAGGAAATCACATAATGCTTGTGCCACTTTCCAAATGACTTGCAGGCTTGTGTGTGCCAATAAATAAATCACACACAAAAAAATATATATATAACACACAAAGAAAAAAGATTAGGCTAGCTAAAAAATATATAATTTATTGTTTCATAAAGGTATAGGTAAATTAATTATCTCTCCTAAAAGTGAAATATCTGGTCAATACTAAGTTGCAGAATCAAGTCCACACCATTTTATAAATGAGCTCAATGGAAAACAAGGAGGTAACAGAGCAATTTATCCTCCCACAGTCAAAAACCAAAAGTTCAGACTACCCACCATGTACTGTAACAAAACGGAGGGTCATAAAAATAAAATGTTCATGGACATTTAACAAATAAAGCATAGCAAATGAATCTAGTGTTTTAGAATAGGGTGAATTTATGACGGTGATAAAAAACACTGCAGTTCCCATGTGGGTGTCCAGTCAATCTGATGCCTCAAGTATCCAACTAAGACGAGACTCAAACCACAGCTGAGCAGGATTTCAATGCAGTGATTGATCCAGTTTCTGACTGAATACAGTTCAGATGCAAGCCAGATTATACAAGGCCTGTATATTTAACATATCGGCTAACCACTTCATTTGGTACAAAGACCTTGAGGCTAGGGAGTTACATCTGACGTTTTGGACAAAAATTTATAATTCACATACAGTTTCTCCTTTTGAACTTGATGCTATTTGGTTTTATATGCCATTCGGTCAAACAAAGCTTGGGTGTCGATGAAAAAATATTTGTATGGTGATTCCCTTATTTAATGTTAAAAGAAGAAGAAATCACTAAACAGTTCAGAAATGTGTGACTTTTAAAAATGTGAATGTTCTCAAAGAACAACCTTTCCAGATAGAGCATTAATAATCCTTGATGACACATTTCTAAGGTTCTTGTTCTATTGAATCTAATTCATTTCAATACATTTTCAAATAATATATATATATATATATATATAGCATGTTGTCACAGTAAACTTCTCCATTGCAAAATACGTATTTGAAATTAATAAATATATTGTGTTATATTAGAAAAATTAAGCGTATTCTTTTTAATTAATGAGTAAAAAAACTCCCTGCCTTTGTATTGAAAACAAAAAAATGAAACTATTCCACGGAGGGCCGTGTGTCTGCAGTTTTCGCTCTCTCCTTGTACTTGATTGACTAATTAGGTTACTAATTGGTTAGTTTCTACCTTCACCTGGTTGTTTAGGTGTGAACTGGGAACCAATTCATAGAAGTAAAAAAACGCAGACACACGGCCCTCCGTGGAATGGTTTGGGAACCCCTGGCTAACAGTATGTCTGTGAGTGCATCCACCCCACGAATAAAAGACTTACAAACATCTGGGCATTTAAATACTCTGCACTTTAGCTCCCCCTGAAAGAGGCACTTCACTGGGGCGGGATCTTGGTTGGTGTGTCTCATGTATGAGTGATTTCTAGGGCAGTGAGATTTATTTCACACATAATTGTCCAGAAGGGGCGAGGAATGTTTTTTTGGGCACAGAAACCCCCACAGTGTTAGGTCACAATGTATATATTATTAAACATTTTCCTGGTCAACTGGATACTACTAGCTAGCTACGGGCGCTAAACACAACAAAACCGCGTTTCTTTGCCCATATCAGCCAGCTCAAATGGCAAACGCAATGCAACGTCTGGGAATCTGGTGGAGCAGGGACATTTACCATACTAGAGGGTTCGGCTCTTTCTGGTTCTTGTAGTCCCTCTGGCTACAAACTACAACCAGGCACCTACTAATCCACGCACCGCCGAGTGTCCACAAATGGACCGTGTGTGGAAGCGCTGAAAACAACGGGAATTAGTGTGCGTAGCGGGGCATATTTACCTGCACGTCGTAGGTCCCGTTGAGTAACAGCCGCGGGGACCCCGTAGCGTCCTGTAAGGCCCCGCTGAGGGCGGCGTGAGATGGGGGCCGCGCGACGTCTTTGGCATGGTGGGTCTGTGGGCAGAGCCCCACCATGTTGTGCAGGGCCAGGATCTTGGTGTCCAGCTCCGCGTCCTGCCGCGTGCGGTTGTGCAGGCCCAGGTGGTACTTACGGAAGTGCTTGATCAGGTCTGTGGGGTCGTTTCCGTAGTAACCATACCCGCAGATGTTGCACTTAAAGTCCTGCAGTTTGGGAGAGGAGGGAGGGCCCACCCCCGTGTCGGCACCGAGGGGGCTGGGTGTGGCGTCCTCGGCCCCTTCGTCGGACCCCCTGTGTGGGTGCAGAGGGTGGAGCAAGGGGTAGTTGGAGCCCTCCATCCCCTCCTTGTGGCCTGACAGCCCCTCTGTGGGGCTGTAGGGGGGGTCCCGTTCCTCCCCGTTACTGGTGGCACCCTGGACGATGACGCCGCCGGCAGCGTTGTAGCCCCTCCCTCGGACACCCACCCTGCATCCTCCCTCCCCCGCTGCCCCTCTCTCACCCAGCAGCAAATCCCCTGCCGGGCTGTTCGCCTGTCCCCCGCCCCCCTCATCTGGTTCTGATCTGGGCGGAGACAGAGACACAGCCCCGTCGGGCCTGGCTCGAGACGGGAGCGCCGGCAGATCTGAGTCCGTCACTTCATGGCAGGGGAAGGACGCTACAAGTCCTCCCTTTTTGTGGCTGGGGTAATTAAAGCCAGGCCTATCGCTGCAGACTGTTGCCGCTGTTTCCACTCCTCCTCCGTCCCGCTTTACGGAGCCCGAGACAGAGCCGGGAGAGGAGGATGGATCCTCCTGCTCATCTAGGACAGGCACGTGGGCCCGGCCCGGTTCGGCCGGCAGTAGCCCGTCGGCGCCGTTGGGCTCGGAGGCCCGGCTCCCAGCACTGTCCTCGCTGTCAGGTCCGGTGGCCTCAGCAGCCAGAGCTTCTCCTTCTCCTTCCTCCTCGCCACCAAAGCTTCTCAAGGGGGGGTTCTTTTTCCTCACCATATCTGCAGACAGAGAGACATAGTTCAGTGTCACGCTTCATTGAGAAATAACTGTATTAAACAGTGGGATGGAGCAATAACGACGTGTGATGGCAGAAAGAAAATGATTAATTGAACTGGATCTCTTTTCAAGAACCACATCAATCGAAGACTGTATCAAATACGATGGAGACAGTGGTAGCTCTGGGGTTTTTTCTCCTTTCTCTCCCTCTCTCTCTTACTCTCTTAGAATCTTATAAAAACTTCCAAGAGTTCTTCCATTAAATGCAACAAAGCTTTTCCTTTTTTCCATGTGAAACTTAAAACAACAGCGGCAGCTAGTTCAGCCCAGGGCCATCAACAGAACGCCAGTCGCTGAGGATTGATAAATACAAAATGTGTCTAGAGTTACTGATAAGGCTTGTGAAGTGTTAGTCGATTATTACGTTAGAAAGAATGAAATTGGAATATCATCATAGAGTTGAACTACCGACAATGCTCAACAAATTCATTTGTCCTTGTTTATGTCTGGCAGAGAATGGGGACGAAATTGCACTCAGAATAAAATAAACCATTATGATGACTTTGTTGCGGCATAAACTGAATTAAAGGAGGATGGAGGGAATCATCATGACAGTAATGTTCACAGTTTGTTTTAGTTACGTGCGTGCGTGCTTTACTCTGCATGTGGCTGTGGGTGACTATTTTTATATATTTATAAATATATAAAAATATGTATATATATATATATATAAATATGCATATGTGCATACTGACAGTCGCTGAACCTGAATTCTCCCTGTCCATGATGCTTAGAATTCCTCACAAAGCCGGGCTCAATTCTTCACCTATAAAAATTCAAAATAAATATGGAGAGTAATTTCCTAATTTAGTTTGTAAAGCAAATGGGTACTAAATAAAGCAATTTTGGGTTTGTAAGGGGCAACGCCTAAACCAGTGTTCGTAAAACATATGGAAAAATCCAATCTGAACCAACAGTTCCAACTGAAATCTCAAGTCACCACACCCCGTTTCTATGACCACCACTGTTGGATGGCTCCCATCTTTCGGTCCCGAGTGACATTTTACAACCACAAAGCCTGTCAGGAATCAAAAGAAATGCGTTAACTGAAATGATTCATTAACAATGAAATCTTCAAAAATTGGCTTCGTCTTTTAAGGCATTCTTTTGAACATGTTCTGAGGGCTATAGCAGAAAAACAACATTAATGAAGGTGTTACAAACTGCAGCCGACAGAAGTTGACCCTGAAAAGTAGAAATTAAAAATGGCTAAAAACTGGAGGAATTGTTTAAATCTTTCCCAGAGCTTGGAAACTCTTCCACAAAACAGCCTCATTATCGAATCACACCACTAAAAATGGCTTGCAAACATTAGGCTCACCAAAATTTGTCCAAAGGTGTGTCTTCAAGCGAACAGTATAAACATTCAATACTAAATCAATAATAAAGTATAGTAGCAATAGGAAAAAGGTCAGCTGATCTGCGTTGAGAAGAGTCCGAATTCAGTAGAGTACTAATGGGCAAACAAAATAGTCGTCTTCTATCCCCCGCCAGGCGCCATACAAGAACCATCAGGATGTCTACTTTTAATAAACTTTGGATCAATTCTAACCCCCCCCCCCACACACACACACGCCCCACCCCCCACCAAAAAGAAGAAAAAACAGTATATCATCCTTAATCACATCTCAGGAAAAAATAATCTTCTAAAGCACTGTTCATTACCCGGCCCAGAAGCACTGTCTCCATCTCTTACGTAATTTGACTAGGAAGCGGAGCTGTACGGTCGTTCCATCTCTGGCTCGAGTTCCTCACCAGAGGAGGGTGATTTAGCATGAAATGCCTCCCGACTCATAAAAGCGAAAAGTTTTGTGTCCCTGATATGCCACACAATTACATTAAAACTTCAGAAGAACGGGCAGGACATTACCATTCCAATTCCCTATCAGAGGACAGAATAATCGCCTGGTATAGCTCCCAGGCACACGCACCTCTTCTGCTCCTCCTGTGCCAGTCAATTCACATCAACTGTTTCATACACCTCCACCCACCCACCCACCTGTTTTCTCCTCATACATTGAGGAGCTCCCCGTCTCTTATTGTGCTCAACTCCAAAACACATCAAATAAAGAATAATACGGCTTTTGAAAATAGGTGGATACATTTTCTTAATTAAAAAAGTGTTGTTGGTGGTGGTGATTCAGGCCTTGAATACAGAGCGATGGGTATTGGCTATAGCTCCAGGTCCTTCCTCTAGCGCCTCCTAATCTCTACCTCTGCTGAGGTGGCGCTATGACTTCTAATGCAACGGACATTTACAGGAAACCCTGCTAGTCCACAGAGACTGAAGGTGAGAAGGGGGAAAAACGTCAGAAAATCACTGGGCTAGTAAATCTGCATAGTGTTGCACAACTGGTTTAAATGGCACTGGTTGCTCTGCTTTCAGTTTCATTTCTAAATGCTCCCGAAAGGTCAATTTCTGACGTCAGGAAGTAAATACGACAACAGCAAAAGGCGCAGTTTGCGCACAAAGCACAAGGACTGGTAGAGAAAGTTAGTGAGTTAAGGTACCTGGGAGACTCTTTCAGGTCAAAGCCAGAGGAAAGCGATTACACTCCCTCCTAAGCCCTCCTCTGGTTAGGAGTAGTGCACTACATTTGACCAGGGCCTAGAGTCCTCTGGTTAGGAGTAGTGTACTACATTTGACCAGAGCCTAGAGTCCTCTGGTTAGGAGTAGTGTACTACATTTGACCAGAGCCTAGAGTCCTCTGGTTAGGAGTAGTGTACTACATTTGACCAGGGCCTAGAGTCCTCTGGTTAGGAG